>BOPN01001941.1:148096-155596 GCA_017312705.2 Penaeus japonicus
ACTTGACAGAAAACGAGGAACTAAGTAGCTGGTTCGCTGATCGATCTCTCGCTTTTGTTTTGGTTCGTCGGGATGCTGTGCTGGATGAGGATGGGATGCCCTTGGGTTGAACTGCTTGGGTTGAACTTTTTCTTGGGGAGAGGGTTGTGTGGATGTGGGGGATGGGGTGGGGGTGAGGGGGAGGAGGAGGGGTGTCTTGCTTTCGTTTCTGAGAAATCTCTGCTTTTTTGTGTGCGTTTTCTTTTCTTTCATTTTTTTCTTTGTGGGGATGGGGTGGGGGTGGGGGGGTTATTGGTGGTAACATTAACATTATGTTAATGATGGTATTAATAGTGATAAGTTTAATGATGAAAATAATGACTGATAAAAAAAACAATAATATTGATATTAAAAGTAATAACAACAACAATGATAAAAATGGTAATGATGACAATAATAAAAACAGCAATAGTAGTAATAGTAATAACGATAAAGAAAACAAAGATGACACAACAATATAGAACACCAGTAATAACAATAAAAATAATTATAAAAAAAAAACACACCTAATACCCATAATGATCATAAAAAAAATAAAAAAATCAATTCACACAACAACCCTCAATTTCCAGCGCATTTTCTCAACCAAGATTTCGCCCCCCGCTAGAGATACATTATGCAGCTTCAAGCCAGATCTCCGCTGAATATTGATGGCAATATGACCGTGCCTCGTTCGTTATATCGAGGAAAATTATTCCTTCGTATGTATTTATGGATATTTTGAAGATATCGGCCAATGAGACAAGGCATCGGCGAATAATGTCGACTCGTGACCTTTATATTGCGACCACATTCCTAAAGTCAACACTAGTTCGGGATAAGTTAGAATCGTATCTTTGGATTTGTCTATTATTGGGGTATGTATCGATAAGAGGTATCAGGGACGAAAAAAATAAATAATGAAAACCTATGAATCCTGTTGAGTTTTTTCTTCTTGGTCAATTGTATCATATCAATCTATATACCTCGTAAACAAACAAATAAACTACGATTTTTTTTTCAGCACCTCCCCCCCTCCACACCCTTTTAGATATCAGGGAATATTATCGGCTCATAATTCATGCTATTGCGATCACATTCCCATGGCCACTAAAACGGAATAACCTAACCTGACCTTACTCGTTGAGAGGTCAAATTTATCGTAGCCTCGAGAATAACTATGCAAATTTTTGGAAATATTTTAACGATTATGCATCATAATGGCGAGTGTTGTTTTTCGTTTTCCTTTTTTTTTGTATATGAGGCGGTATTCGATAATCGCCGAGAGACTCACGGCTCTAGGAAGAAGTGGCTCATGATTTTGGCTCATTTTAATCTGATTCCGTTCAGGAATGTCGTAGGGAGAGAAAGCAGGGTGTGGGTGCATGTGTGTAGGTGTACATGTGTGACTGTTGACATGTTAAAGATAGGTGTGTTCATGGCCGTTAATATAGGTGTTCATGGCCGTTAATACAGGTGCATTTGGTTATACTGATGCATCTGTCATATGGTGTCCGAGCAACGTTGTATCCGGCCAACAGTGTGGGTTCGCGTGTCTGAAAGTATCTGGCTATTTGGTCTTAGGTATGCAAGTGTGAATGTCTGTGGTTATTTTTAGATCTATCCGTGTTTATTTATTTATCTGTCTGTCTCTGCATCTATCTTTATAGTCACGATATACAAGGAGATGGATAGACGAACTGACAGGTGAGCATTAATTTATAATTAGAAATAGATAGAGAACAAAATGTAGATTTATATCTTAAGTTCCACATATCAGATCAGCAGAGAGTTTTATATATGACTGTTCACAACTTTTGACATAGACTGTACGCATGTCTGTAAAGACTATCGAGAGTGCAAGCGCTACTTTTTGCAAGATGGACGATATAAATCACGAATCATATACATGAAGGTAATCGCTTTAAGTGTACAATTATTCATATCTTTGAAAATCTCAGTAAGTGCACAAGAGTGATCGAAGTAACCATGCGCAAGTGCGCAAGTTTGAACGCCTTTGAAAATTTACGTGTTTTTAAGTATTCATGACTATGAAAAATATATAAAGATATACACAAGTGCGTGAAAGTGTACATATGTAGGCATCTTTGTAAATGTAATTATACGGAACTACAAAGACGTAATCAGTCTCAAAAGTGTACACACAAGTACGCAAAAGTGTATGTACGTTTACAAACTTTATGACTCAAATAGTGCACGCAAGTGTATTCAAGTATAATTAACTCTAAAAGTAGGAGTACAAATATAATTAAGTGTACAAGCATAATCATGCTGAAAAGTGCACACACACACATACACACACACACATACACACACAGCCACACACACACACAAACACACACACACACACACACAAACACACACACACACACACACGTACAAACTCAATCCCTCCTAAAACAACACGCAAAAATACACCAATAAACCCTCCCAAAAGTGTAGATAAGTGTACGAGCACATCCCCCCCCCCCTAAAAATGTACGCAAGTGTATAAATGTACCCCATGAAGATAGCGGGTGGGGAGGCGGGGAGAGGGGAGAGGGGAGTGGGGAGAGGGGGGTGGGGAGAGGGGAGAGAGGAGAGGGGTGAGGGGAGAGTCGAGAGGGTGGAGAGGGGAGAGTCGAGAGAGGGGAGAGGGGAGAGGGGAGAGTCGAGAGGGGTGAGGGGAGAGGGGAGAGGGGAGAGGGGACGGGGGAGAGGGGAGAGTCGAGAGGGGAGAGGGGAGAGGGGAGAGGGGAGAGGGGAGAGGGGAGAGGGGAGAGTCGAGAGGGGAGAGGGGAGAGGGGAGAGGGGAGAGGGGGGAGGGTGGAAGGGACTAGAAGGTGCGTGCAGAGGGTGATAGCGCCCAGGCAAAGGCAGGAGCACGTGCGGTCTCGCGGCTTTCCAGACCAGCAATACCGCAGAGACAGACCTTACACGCACGTCAGAAGGAGATAGTGGGGGGAGGAGGAGGAGGAGAGGAAGAGTAGGGGGGGAGGAGGAGGAAAGGGGGGAGGAGAAGGAGGAGGAGGAGGAGGGGGAGGGGGTAGGGAGGATGAGGCGGAGGAGGAGGAGGAGGAGGAGGAGGAGGAGGAGAGGAGGAAGATGAGGAGATGGGGAGAATGAGGTGGAGGAGGAGGAGGAAGGAGGGAGGTGAAGGAGGAGGAAGAAGAGGACGGGTGGGGAGGAGGAGGAGAGGAGGAGGGGGGAGGAGGAGGAGAGGAGGAGGAGGAGGAGAAGGAGGAGGGAAGGAGGAGGAGGAGAAGGAGGAGGAGAGGAGGAGCAGCGGAGGAGAGGAGGAGGAGGAGAGGAGGAGGGGGGGAGGAGATTGACAAAGAGATAGAAGGATGAGGATTGTGGGATTATTGTGAGATGGATAGGCAGATAGAGATAAAGATAGATAGACAGATAGATAGATAGGTAAAGAGAGAGAGAGGGGTAGAGAGAGCGAGAGAGAGAATTAAACACACCTAGAGCGAAGTGGAAAAATGATTGAAGAAAAGAAATATAATTCTTTTGGTAATACAGATATTTCTCTTTTCACTTTCTCCAACTTTTTTTCTATCTTCCCTCATTATTGTTTTCTATGATTAGGGGCTGCAAGCAATTTCTGCACATTAAATCAGACCTTGTTAAGTAAAGCACCATTTGGGAGAGGAAGAGTTGATATACCTACACACACACACATACACACACACACACACACACACACACACACACACACACACACACACACACACACACACACACACACACACACACACACACACACACACACACACATATATATATATATATATATATATATATATATATATATATATATATATATATATATATACCTATATATATTATACCAAAAATAAATATATAAATATATATAAACATATACATACACACACACACACACACACAAACATATATATATATATATTTATATATATATATATATATATATATATATATATATATATATATATATATATATATATATATTTATATAAATATAAATATATATATATATATATATATACATATATATATATATATATATATATATATATATATATATATATATATATATATATATATATATACATATATATATATCATCAATACTCCTTGTCTGAATGCTATACAATTGCTATGACAATTTCAAACTCCCTTCCTTTACTATTTAATGATAATCATCGTTATAACCCTAGTAACGAGGCCCTCTTCCCTGGTACACTTGACTGCACAAATTCTTATATATCTGAAAAAAGAATCTAATATCGTTGTAGTCTATCTTACATTATTCAGCACTTTTTATACCTTAAAGAATGTTTGGATTAGAAGTTAATTGCCATATCGTGACCCAGTTGACAGTTGATTCACGTGACATTAAAGAAATATATATTTTTTCTACACATCAGTACCGGGAATTTATATATATTTTTTCACCTTTCTATTGTATAACGCTAACCCGGTTGAGAAGGGCGAACCCGGACCCCTTCTGTAGGTCGTGTAGGTGAAATCCCCAAGGCTGGAGTATTTACGATCGAAAAATCTTTATATGTATAGGGGATATATTTGAATCGATGGGTTTATACCGATATATTGTATAAGAACCTGTACGCATATTTACGCGCACAACTTCACACAAACACACACATGCACATGCGTGCACTCGCGCACACGCACATAAACACACATCTAGACACACACATACACAAACACACACAGACACACACACACACACATACACATTAACACACGCACACTCACAAAAAAAACACACACACATACACAAACAAACATACATACACTCACAAAAAACAACAACAAAAATAAACAACGTAAAGATCCATCCACATACCTGTACAATGTTCAGCATGCGTTATGATAGACACCTCATCCCTACATATAAATTGTATGTCTTCTTCGCATGAATAGGGCCTCTTTGACCGTATCTATAGCATTAATAGGTTATCTGACATTTCCCGGCCCAGCCCGAGGAGACTGTCATATAATTCGGGTGACACAGAAACAGTAAAGGTATAAATAGATGTGTTACGTGAATGGTGCGACAAACTTCACAAGGTTACAGTTTGATTGTATTCTTTAATAGCGGATGTTATACTTATCTATGACATATTAATGTGAGTGAGGCTGTCGTTAAGGCATTACATAACATCATTATCTATATATCTATATATCACATACACCTAGAGCTTGTCTATGTATCTATATGTGTATTTACCCATTCATAGGCAAATAGATAGACCGACAGGAATATATATATCCATCTACAATCATAAGTAGATAAAACGTAACTAGCAGATTAATTTCCCATATCTGATCAACAGTGATACTATATACAAATAGAAGCTTAGAACACTTAATGGCAGTGAGAATCGCAATGACATGCGCACAAAAGCAAATAAGAATGACACATTATTAAGACCTTGTGTATCTTTGTACTCCAAGTGCTAATGCATCTAAAAATGTCCATGACGAATCGAACAAACAAACAAACACGAAACTGCTCTCAGCAACCAATAATCCACCAGTCGAAAACCACACAAATAAAAGCCTGCATATAAAATCACAACCTTTAAGAGCGCGACCCGGGCGATATACTCGTAAATAACGGAAGCCGAGCCTCCTTCTTTTTCGTTCTATCGCAACAAACAAACACTAAAAGAGATGAGGTATCTTAGAGAGGTAATAAGTCATCATAGTTATGTACTTACGATTACGGCGATGGAGATGGTGATCAATCAATCTTCTTTCGTGGTTATAAAGAATATAAACACACATCCACGTACACACACACACACACACACACACACACACACACAGACACCAATGTAGTCCTGTTTGTCTTGTTAAGAAAGAGGGGTAATGAGCGGCGTTCCAAGTTAATTCAGGTGTTTAGCATAGTTTCATTATTACCAGCATCAACATCGTCGGATCTAATGCGGAAACTTTGGCCATAACGGTCACGCGTTTGGCCAAGAGTAATCCTTGTTTGCCAACAGTTTAGCTCCCATCACTCTCAGGCGGCAAAATCTTCAAGGTTTAGGGAGAGTGCAAAAAATAACCCCCCCTAAAACTACAAAAAACTATAAAAAACACGTAATTTCATGTCAAAACGTCAGGATATTGTTGATGACTTCTTTTACTAAATTCAAACAAACTAAAAAAAAGGATGCGCCACTATTCTTTTTCTCTTTTCTTTCAAGTAAATACTTCGATTATAGAAGGGTGTTCTGATAACGTTCATACACGCCACGAAAACCCAGCCGAGCGAGAGAGGACCGCGTGCCTTGTGTTGACGGGTCGGTCGTGCGGTGAGCACTGGCGGTCGCAAGTCCCTGGCGCGTGTAGTAGTGTGTGTGTGTGTTTGTATGTGTGTGTGTGTGTTCATGAGAGCGAGAGAGGCCCTAGTCGAAGCGTGGGCGTGGGCGGGGGCGGCTCTTGCATATTTTATAAGTGGTAATGTCAAAGTCCCCAAGCAAAGTGACGCCGGAATATGTCGGGGATTCACAGAACTTGGTGGCTGTTTGGTCGCTTTCAGTTCAAACACGAGTGGAAAGGGAATGTCTCGTGGTAATGCCCAAAACAGCTCGGTCTGTTTGGTGTTGAACTTCGGCTCCGATAGAGAAAGGAGGAAAAATAAACACATAATCAAACATGCACAACACAAACATATACACACACACATACATACCTACAACACACACACATATATATACGTATATATATATATATATATATATATATATATATATATATATATATATATATATATATATATATATATATATATATATATATATATATATATATATATATATATACACACACACACATACACACACACACACACACACACACAATCACATTTATTATTATAGATACTATAGCAGACAAAATCATAGGTGTAAATTTTGATAAAGACACGGTTATTGATACAAATACAGATAAAGACAAAGTTATGGTTATATATATACACACACAAATAATTATAGATATAAATAATGCCACAGGCAAAGCTACACAAATATATGAAAATAATGACTCCATAGCATGTTCCCTAATACAGTTTCAGACCAGAGACTATACAATAATACAGCCATTATGCAGATCGCTGAGCAACACTGCTAATCGCTTCGTCGGCCGCAAGCAGGTGCAGTTGCAGCTTTCCGACGCTGATGTTGCGCCGTTGCAGCTGTGGTCCGCCGCTCTGCTATAATTGCCAAATTACTCCAGACATCTTAAGACGATCTCGGGGATGTTTCCTTAACTCTATCAAGGTCGCACGTGTTTTTGGTATTTCTGTGTGCGAATCGATTTAAATGTAGGAAGATGTTTTCCCTTTTTCTTCTTCGTATTAGCGTTACTGTTTATTCAAAAGTACATCGCGGTGTATCTTTTTGTCTTAGTCCGGCTTTATGCGGAATGTGTGTGTGTGCGTGTATCTCTGTATGATAATTC
>BOPN01001941.1:160596-165596 GCA_017312705.2 Penaeus japonicus
TCTCTCTCTCGCTCTCTCTTTCTCCCTCAATCCTCACCCCCATTCTTTTTTTTTTCTCTCTCTCTCTCGACTCTTACCCTTTCTCCCTCTCTCTCTCTCTCTTTCTCTCTCTCTAATTCTCTCTCTATCTCTCTCACTTCTTTAATCCTTTCTTTCTCTCTCTTTCTCTTTCTTTCATTCTAAGGTGATGGACAAGACAGTTACGGTCCTGTGACGGCTAATCTTATCAAGAGTAAGTCACGCAATTAACCGTTCCATGTGCTATTTTTATCTCAAGATTGCCTTGATTATAACAGCAGGAACACCAAAGCATATCGGGCCCGTTCCTGTGTTATTTTTTGCTAAGACCCAATTAAGATCAAAGCCGTTAATTTTAGTTCTTAAGGAAGGTTGTAATATTTCGTTGATGGTGTATCATTTTCGTGTTGCGTATAGTGTTGCAAAGGGTTGGATATTGTTTGTAAAGAGAAGGGAAACAGGTGTAGATGATAATGCAAAAAGAAATACGTTGATAGAGGTAACTAGACTGATAATAATTACGGTACGTTATGTTCAACAGAGATGTTCACGTACAGGGCGAATGGTAATGAATTGAAAAAAAAAAAAAAAACTATAGCTGAAAGTAAGGAATTTCGTGAATTTATCTTTATTTTTCTTTAATTTAACAAGAAGACTAAAACGACTTGGAATTATTTATAACTAAACAACAAAAAGCAATAAAAAAGTTTATTTTTTCAATGATAACGATCAAAATAATTTTCCAATGCTACAATAACAATAAAAAAACGCATCATAGCTTCCGGTCGCAATTATCACGTGCATTCATTAAATCAAGGTATTGTGAGCACTAAAACTTAAAATAATCTAATCCAGATCTATAATATTTGAAGTTTATATGATCGCTGCTAGAATTAAACGAGTCAATTTTATGTTCTGGCTTTTTATCATTATTATTTCTATCATTATTATTATGATTTAGCATCACTATTATTGCTGTACCAATTGATATAATATAATTTTCCGCATAACGCTGTGACTGTTCGACTGATATTACGATACATATTATTTCATTAGTGATTATCATACTTTGAGCATTACTGAAATATCGCAATTAGCTGCTCTAATTCTGAGTGATATCTCTGTTCAAATTTTAACTGCAGGATGATATTTGCATAAAAGCATTATGCAGATTTTATATTTTATGGAAATTACTATGGTTATGTTCGGGTGGATAAGTTGGTGGACACAGAGAGAGAACAACAGATAGACAGGTAGAGAAATTGATAGAGATAAATAATTTAAGATAGATAGATAAATGTTTTGATAGAAAAAAGATAGATTACTGGACAGAAAAATAAATAACTAATTGGAAACGAATAGATAAAAAAAAAAAAAAAAACACGCACAAACCCATAGGCAGAGACAGAGAGAAAAGATAGATAGATATAGATATAGAGAGAGAAAACAGCGAGAGACAAAGAGGAAGTGAGAAAGGGAGAGAAGCGAAGAGAAAACAAAGAAAAAGAGATGAAGAATTAATAACCCAAATCGAAGTAATCGAAGTATAAACTTAATCCGAATCCAAAATTAGAAGCTCACGAACTGTTCCTTTGCTTGTGTCCCGACCGCCTCAACATGTCCAAATTCCTAATTAAAACTCAAGGTTCTTTTTCATCTCACTTCACCCCCCTCCTCCTCCTCCCCCTTCTCTCTTTCTCTTCTTCTCTTTCTTTCTCTCTTTCACCCTCTCTCTGGCCATCTCTTTCTCTCTCTCTCTTTCTCGCCCCTCCTCCCTCTCTTTTTGACCATGTCTCTCCCCCTCTTTTTTATCTCTATTTCTCTTTCTCCTCTCTTCTCTTCTCTTCTCTTCTCCTCTCTCTCTCTCTCTCTCTCTCTCTCTCTCTCTCTCTCTCTCTCTTTCTCCACTCTGTCTGTCTGTCTGCCTGTCTGTCTCTTTAAGAATGATTAGAATGGAGACAGCGTGTTGTATCTTCATCTTTGTTGATGAAAGCTTTATGAATCAGCAGTTGCAAATGGCGTTTGTTCTTTATCTATTGTAGGCCTACTTGAGCGTGTGTATTTACGGGAAATAGGATGTGCTTCGAAAGACATAAAACACTTATGTAGCGGAGATGCCATGTCCCCACGAGGTGTAGATACACAAACATAGGATGATGATGATCGTAAAAATATTAGCAGTGATAATAATGATAATGATAAAAATGATAATGTGAATGATAATGGTCATAAAAGATGATGATTATGATAATGATAATGATAATAATTATAAAAAATGATAATCATGATAATTATAATAATACTGCTAAAAACAACAGCGGCAGCAACAACAATAATAATCCGGATAATAATCATAATCATTACTACGATAATGAAACTGATAATATATATAATGATATAAAAAAATAAAAATAAAAATGATAACAAAAAATAAAAAAATAATGATATTAACAATAAAATGATAACAATAATAACAACAATAACAATAACAAATAATGAATATAATCTAATGATGATAAACATAACAACAGTAATGATAATAATAATAAAAAAACATTTATAGTTTTATTAATAAAAATGATAATGATAAGGATAAAAAAGTAACAGTGACAACATAAGAAAAATAATGATAATGGTGGTAAAGAGAATAATAATAATAATAAAAATGGACCGGTGATTGGATCGCTTATACGTCACGACCCCCCCCCCCCACCCCTACCCCCTCCCCTCCCCTTCTTCTATCGAAAGGCCCTTGTATAGTAGGCAGTGACCGTTATCCCGAGTGGATGCCCTTCTGGACTCGGACCGTAGCCTAGACTCTAACCCGTACGCTTAGAGGCTCGTTTGTCCTCAGCCGCGCATGTTAAATCGGTCACTGACAATAATGATATCAGTAATAATGATAATAATGATAATGATATCAGTAATAATGATAATAATAATAATGATATCAGTAATAATGATAATAATGATAATGATATCAGTAATAATGATAATAATGATAATGATATCAGTAATAAGGATAATAATAATAATGATATCAGTAATAAGGATAATAATAATAATGATATCAGTAATAATGATAATAATGATAATGATATCAGTAATAATGATAACAATAATAATGATATCAGTAATAATGATAATAATAATTATGATATCAGTAATAATGATAATAATAATAATGATATCAGTAATAATGATAATAATAATAATGATATCAGTAATAATGATAATAATAATAATGATATCAGTAATAATGGTAATAATAATACTGATAACATAGATAATAATAACAGCAATGATAATAACAATAATAATTAAAAGCAAGTGTACTAACACATACACGCAGAAATATTCACACACATAACTATTCTTCGCGGTGCGTCATAAATATTCCAAAAGTTTCTCTCTTTCTCTTGGAAAACTATGATTCACTCCTGGAAATTATTTTCGTGCTTGACTCATGGCAAACAGGCACTGCCTTGCATGCAGTGTGATATAGATGATTTGAGGTTTGCAGTTTACATACACATTTCATGGCGGATCATGCAAGCATCGTGTTGTCGCAAATAAACGCAATGCAATAAGAAAAACAAGAAAAAGAAAACGAGCATGGAAGAGAGAGAGAGAGAGACAGAGACAGAGAGAGAGAGAGAGAGTCTCTCTCTCTCTCTCTCTCTCTCTCTCTCTCTCTCTCTCTCTCTCTCTCTCTCTCTGAGAAACCATAAGAAGTAAAATAGATGAAAAAAATGAAGAGAGAGAGAAAATCATAAGAAGTAAAATAGATGAAAAAATGAAGAGAGAGAGAGATACAAACAAAGAGAGAGAGAGAGAGAGAGAGAGAGAGAGAAAGAGAGAGAGGTGACGTCATCCCGACCTTGGATGCATGACACACTTTCATCCATCTTCTCGCAAGTGCCAAACGTCCACGCGAGCCAAGATGCATGGCACTTCGCGTCATGAGAATGCCAGAGCTAAGAGACATTCCAGAACAGTCATGCAAGAAGAAGCTTTGACGAAGAGAGCGTGAATGAATGGAACGAAGATAGAGATGACAAAGGAAGAAGAGAGAAAAAGAGATTAAAAAAGAAGTGAGTCATTGAGGGAGAAGCAAAAATGAGGAGAGAGATAAGAGAAGAGAGATGACCAGAGGGGAAGAGAGGACAAGATTGAAAGGAGAATGGGGGACAGAGGAGGAGAAAAGATAAATGAGGAACGGATAAAGTAGAGGAACTGAGCGGGGAGAATGAGATGAAACGTAAGAGGAGAGATGTGAACGGGAAAGAGAGAAAGAGAGATAAAAAAGAAATGAGGAATTAAGTAGAAAAGGTGAAATGAGGGAAAAGAAAGAGGAGAGAAGAATAGGGAGAAATGAGGAAGAATAGTGCAAATGGAAGGGAAGGGGAGTAATGGTGAAAGGAGAAAAAAAAGAAAGAAAGAAAGAAAAAAAAAGAAACATAGAGTGAAATTGAGATAGATAGGTAGATAGAGAGATTGCGATAGATAGATAGAGAGAGAGATAGAGATAAAGATAGACAGAAAGGTAGGTAGAGAGAGAGAAAGAGAGAGAGAGAGAGAGAAAGAAAGAGAGAGAGAGAGAGAGAAGGAGGATTTGAGAACAACATATCTAGGTGGGGGTAAGAATAAGGATACGAGGAAAATATCTTCAGAGAGAGAGAAAGAGAGAAATAGGGAGAAGAAAACAAAACGAACCACAATGCGTCATTTCATCCTTTCCTCCACATTTCCCGGAAGGGATATGAGTCACGAGTAAGGAAGAGTCAGGAGTCATTGTTATGGTATGAGTAATTCCGCGCGAGTATGAGGAACCACGTGACAGTAGCGGGGCAATCGACCCTTCTTGGAAACTCGGTGGGGGGGAAGGGGGGGAGGGGGGGGTACAGGAAGTTGTTGTATTGGGGAGAGGACGGAAGGAAGGGAAGGGTGGGGGAAGGGGAGGTTGGGGGTGTGGGTGGTGA
>BOPN01001941.1:180596-185596 GCA_017312705.2 Penaeus japonicus
ATGTATGTATGTGTGTCTGTGTGTTTATGTCTAGAAATCAAGAGGGAGAAAGGAAGAGGAAGAGGGACATTAGTATTAACCCTTTCACTTGCTGCAGCATCTGAATATTTAGTCTGACTCGTCGAACGTTCAAACAATGAAAGGAAATCCGCCAATTGCATACGTAATGTAACAGGAATCTACCTGTCAGCCTCTTTTTCTTTGTCTCTTATACACAAACACATATCTATATTTATATCTATATCTATCTATCAGTCCATCTCTCTATATATATGCATTTAGATATCAATAAATATGTATATGTGTGTGCGGTTTGTGCATATGTAAGTGTATATGTGTAAGCTCTTTCAGCTGATTCGCAAGAGGAAAAGAATACCTTCAAGATGAAAAAAAGAGGAAGAAAATGTGCCTTGCAGAAGTGCTGACTAACGAGGCACTGTGATTGTGTGCCCCTGACACTAAGGAAAAGCCAAGGAGACTGAAGAGGGGGGAAAAGAAAGAACAGAAGTAGGGAAAGAACGGTAGAGAAGGGAAGGGAAGGGAAGGGGAGGGTAGAGAGGGTAAGGGAAGGGAAGGGAAGGGGAGGGAAGGGAAAGGAAGGGAAGGGGAAGGGGAAGGAAGGGAAGGGAAGGGAAGGGATGGGAAGGGAAGGGAGAAACTTTGTGAGAAGATTGAATGATCTCCCTCTCCTTCTCTCTCTCTCTCTCTCTCTCTCTCTCTCTCTCTCTCTCTCTCTCTCCCTCCCCCCCTCCCTCCCTCTCGCTCCCTCCTTCCCTCCCCCTCCCATCACCTCGCCAACACCCCCCTGGCCCTCTGTCTTCAGCCTTTTAGTAAAGCCATCCACACAGCCCTCGTAGGTAGTAGCATCCTCCTTTCCGGGCTGGCTGGGATATCCAGTGGCGCTCCACACCTTCTTGGGTCTTTTCCAAGTCTGGCCTTTTCTGAATAACGTTTGTTCACTGTGGATTATCTTGCCAACTTTATTGCCTCCCTTCACTTTTCCCGCGTCTTGGAGAGAGAGAAAGAGAGGGGGAGGGAAGGGGAAGGGAAGGGACGGGAAGGGAAGGGAAGGGAAGGGAAGGGAAGGGAAGGGATGGGAAGGGGAGGGAAGGGAAGGGAAGGGAAGGGGGGGAGGAAGAGGAGGGGAGGCCATTTTTTATGATACGTCGAAGAATGACTCTTCTGTGTTTATGCACGAACATACCGTGAATTTTAGCGTTTGTATGCAAAGTCATATGTCCTTTCCCTGTTCTTGAGCAGGAGGAGCAGCAGCAAGAGGAGGAGGAGGAGGAGGAGGAGGAGTAGAAGGAGGAGGGGGTGGAGGGGGTTGATGACATAAGCCAACTGCAGAAGGTGAGTGAGTGTATTTATAGAAGGATGAGGACAGAAAACTGGAGAGACCGAGCGAGTGAGCATGCAAGCGAAAGAGAGAGAGAGAGAGAGAGAGAGAGAGAGAGAGAGAGAGAGAGAGAGAGAGAGAGAGAGAGAGAGAGAGAGAGAGAGAGAGAGAGAGAAAGAGAAAGAGAGAGGAAGCGAGAGAGAGAAAGAGAGAGAAAGCGAAAGAGAGAGAAAGAAGGCGAGAAGAGAAAACGCGACCGGACAAGCCAAAGCAAACCAAACAAACGAAAGCATTAATCCCACAACTGAGGTCTGAACCGACAGAAACTGATTTAAATACCGTGCGAGAGTTTGGCCGTGAGAAGTGAGGCAGATGTCTGAATCAACACTACAGTGGGAGGCAGAGTTAGAGGTGTTCGCGCCGCTCCGCTTCCCATGCCGGGCGAACGGGAAGCGAGGCCTAATTGCGAGGGGTGGAGAGGGGGGTGGAGAGGGGGTTGGTGGGGGGTTGAAGTGGGGGAGGGGGAAGGATAGGAGAGAAGGGGTGTTGGAAAGGGTTGAGGTCGGGGGAATAGGGGAGGGGAGATGGGGTTGAGGGGGATAGGGAAAGGGGAGAGGAGAATCGAAGCGGTTGAGGAAAAGGGGAGGAGGGATTAAGAAGGATTAGAAGGGGTTGATGGGGGTGAGGGAGGGGGATTAGGGGAGGGTGTTGAAGGGGTTGAGATGTGTGGGGAATAAAGGGAAGAAGTTCAGGGGGTTGAACGGGATGGGAAATCGGTGGAAGGACAATTGAAGGGAGAAAAGGAGTGAGAAAAGGATATGAAGATTGGGAGTCGCTGTTGAAGAGGTTGAAGGGGAGGGGGAGGGGTGAGGGGAGAGTGGGAGGGTGCTGTGGGTTTTGAGCGGGAGGGGGGTTGGTGTTCAGGGGTTGAAGGGGGTGAGGAATGAGAATTTAAGGGCTGGGATAAGGGTATCAGAGGAAGGTGTTGAAGCAGGGAGAGGGTATAATAAGGGGAAGGGGAATGGAGTGTAGAGGACTCACCCCCCAAAAAAAAAAAAAAAAAAAAAAAAAAAAAAACGGAAAAAAAAGAAAAAAAAAGGGCAAGATGAAATGTCTCAACCACCGTGACAACCTTCAAAACCTCTGGATATTTACCTTAGCGGAGATGGGACTCTGTCGTTCTTCTCTTTATAGTCGTTTTAAAGTGCGATCGAGGCGAAGAGAAGAGGAAGAAGAAGAAGAAGAAGGAAGAAGAGGAGAAGGTAGGATAAGATGGGGAATAAGGAGAAGAAAAAGATGAGGAGGAGTAGGAGGAGGAAGAAGAAGGAAGAAGAGGAGAAGGAAGGAGAAGATGAGGAATAGGGAGAAGAAGAAGATAAGGAGGAGGAAAGAAGAAGAAGAGAAGAAGAAGAATAAGAGGAGGAGAAAGAGAAGAAAAGGGAAGAAAAAGAAGAAAAAGAAGGAAAATAAGAATAAGAGGAGGAGGAGGAAGAAAAGAAAGAAGAAGAAGAAGAAGAAGGGGAGAAATAATGATAATGATAATAATGATAAGAAGAAGGAGAGGAAGAAGAAGAAACGGAAGAAGAGAAAGAAGGAAGAAAAATAAGATAGAAATAAAATGAAGAAGATGAACAAAAAGAAAAATAAAAAGATAAAAAATAAAAAGAAGAAAAGGAAAAACACTAAAAGGCGAAAGTCAAGACTACTTTCTTTTAAAGATCAAGGCAAGAGTTGGGTGAGAAATTAAAGGGAAAGGAAAGAATTTAAAAAGAAACGCGGGGAAGGAGGGAGGAAGAAAAAAGGCAAAGAGATGGGGAAGGAAATTAGAAATAAAAGTGGGATTGAGGGAAGGAAAAAAGAAAGGAGACATAAAAGAGAATTGGAAAAAAAATATGGGGAAATGAATTAAAATTGGGAGAAAGAAGGGGTAAGATTAAACTGGAATGAAAAGTGAGTCAGTGAGAGAGAGAGAGAGAGAGAGAGAGAGAGAGAGAGAGAGAGAGAGAGAGAGAGAGAGAGAGAGAGAGAGAGAGAGAGAGAGAGAGAGAGAGAGAGAGAGAGAGAGAGAGAGAGAGAGAGAGAGAGAGAGAGAGAGAGAGAGAGAGAGAGAGAGAGAGAGAGAGATGGACAAGAAACGGAAAAGAAAATGAAGAAGGAATAGATAAAAAAAAAGAGATTCTATCCCAAGAAAGGAATAGAATTAAAGGAAGGGCAAAGTATACGCACAGAGAAGTAAATAGCGAAATAGAATGAAAGAAAACGGAAGAGAAATACTAATAAGACAAACATTCAAGAGTAAAATAGATAAATAAAGGAACTCTAGAGAAGTCATGTAAGAAAAAAGACTTTATATTCTAACACAATGATAATAGCAAAAAAAAAAAAAAAAAAAAAAAAAAAAAAAAAAAAAACATATCAATAATGTCAATCAATATCATAATCCCCATCACCATTACCATAATCATAATTATATCGACAACAATAAAAGTACAGCGATTACAACTCACGATAATGATAACACGCAAAAAAATAACAATAACACTTTGTCGTGAATAACATCATTTCCCTCAATTAAAACAGGATTCATAATTCTTGCCTCATCAAACCTCTGTAATCATCTCAATTTAGAGAATGTGTGATGTAATGACCATGTAATTACACCGGCAACCGAGAGAGATGTATATCACGATTCTCAGTGACCTTGCAAACACGCTAGATTTTGATGATGATGATGATGATGATGATGAGTAGGAGGAGGAGGGGGATGATGATGATGATGATGATGAGGAGGAGGAGGAGGAGGATGACGATGATGATGATGATGATGATGATGATGATGAGGATGACGATGATGATGATGATGAGGAGGAGGAGGATGACGATGATGATGATGAGGAGGAGGATGATGACGATGAGGGTGATGATGATAATGATGATGATGATGATGAGAAGGAGGAGGGTGATGATGATGATGATGACGATGATGATGATGATGATGAGGATGATGATGGCGATGATGATGATGAATCCTGTCTACAAATATCTATTTTCCAGAAGCTTTTCATGTCATTGGGTACGAGGATTGGGCTGCTCTGATAACTCGCATGAGTGACTTGGTATTCAGTACTTATTCAAATACGTATCTACATATGTACACACGCATACACAAACACACAGACACACACAGACTCGCACACACACACCTTTTTTTTCTTTATTTATTTTCTTTTTTTCATTCTTTTTTTTAATTTTCTTTTACTTTTTTTTTGGTAATGTGACCTACATTTTGTTAGGCAGGAAAGACAGAAAAGGGGTCATTACAAATGAAAATAGAGAAACCATGACACAAAAGTCACACGTTCTCATTATGGCACCATTTCACTTTCAAGTAAGTGATATTTTCCTTAAATTTCAATACCTTTTTCATCAGCAACATTCTAGAGAGAGAGAGCTAGACAGATATAGATATAGATAGAGAGATAGATAGATATAGATAGATAGAGAGATAGATAGAGAGATAGATAGAGAGAGTGAGAGAGAGAGAAAGAGAGAGAGAGATAGAGATAAATAGATAGATAGAAAGAGGGAGAGATAGATAGAGAGAGTAAGAGAGAGAGAAAAAAAATAGAGATAGAGATAGAGAGAGAGAATGAAATAGAGA
>BOPN01001941.1:195596-218096 GCA_017312705.2 Penaeus japonicus
ATCCTTTTCTATTTTATTTCCCCATCCCCCTCATCATCCCCCAACTTTCTCCCTCCCTTCCCCCCTTTTTTTCATTATATAGACACCCCCACTTCCTTCCTGTTCTTCCCACTCCTTCCTCACTCTTCCATACCCCCTCTTCCACCGCCAATACCCCCTCTCCCTTCCTCCTCTTCCACCGCCAATACCCCCTCTCCCTTCCTCTTCTTCCACCTCTCCTTCCTCCTTCCTCTTCGACCGTCAACACCCACTTCTTCCTCCCCCCCCCCCCACTACCCAGCCCCTATCCCCATCCATCCTCCACGCCCTAAGAATTTTTCCTACTTGTGTGAAATGCCTGACCTTATTCGCTCCCTCATTCTCTCACGCAAAAAAAAGAAAGAAAGAAAGAAAAAGAGAGAGAGAGAAAAAAAAAAAACACGAATATACCACACTGACCTTATTAGCGTACTGCAAAAAGGTCACGGCAAGAAAGGTCAGGTTCTATTGCTAAAACACATACGGATGCGGTTTGCACATTTTTTTTTTTTTTTTTACGTTGGCAAAACAGACGCACGTCCACACTTACACCCACACACACACACACACACAGACACATATACACACACAGAAAGAGAGACAGAGAGAGAGAGAGCGAGAAACAGAGAGAGAGAGAGAGAGAGCGAGCGAGAGAGAAAGAGATAGATAGATAGATAGATAGAGAGAGAGAGAAAGAGAGAGAGAGAAAGAAACAGAGAGAGAGACAGAGAGAGAAACAGGCAGAGAGAACGACCCATGAAATATAAAATGTCCAAGAGCCGCCAAGGGCCATTTATCCAGTGCATGTGAAAAGCCATGACATCTTTACATGGAGACGCCAGGAAACGTCTCAGGAGATGCTGCTCACGACAGAGACAAGGAGGAGAGCGAATATCAAGAAAGTCCCTCAGGAGGTCAAGGAAGTTAGTGGAGCCGCATCTCACTCCTTCACCGCCTCCTGCCTTCCTCTTGCTTCGTTTGCTCTGTTGTGCTTTGCTTCGTTGAGCTTTTATTCTTCTCTCCTCCTCCTCCTCCTCCTCTCGCGTCCTGACTTCCTCTTGCTTCGTTCGTTCTGTTGTCATTTGCTTCGTTGAGCTCTTATTCTTCTTTCCTCCTCTTTCGTTTACCTCTTACTCTCCCATCTCTTTCTCTTTTCTATTCTCTTCCTTCTACGTCTTCTTCCTCCTTCTCTCCTTCCTTCTAACCGGTCTTTCACCACCTCCCTCCTACCACCCTCTCATCTCTATAATTTTTATCTCCCTTTCTCCTTCCACTCTATCCTTTCCCTAGTATTCCTCCCTTTTCCTCCTTTTACCCTATCCTCTCGTTACTCTATCCCTCCCTCCATCCACCCTATCCTCTCCCTCACTCCTTGTATCCTCTCTTCTATCCAATCTTCCTCTCCTTCCCTCCTTCCACCCTATCCTCTCCCTAGTCTTTCTCTCCCTCTTTCCATCCTGCGCCCTCTTCGCCTCCTACCTTTCACCCCATCCTCCTTAAGATCCAACAGCTGCTTGAAAAAGGAAGTTCATTCTACAGGGGAATCCATGTTCAATTTTTGAACAAGAGAGGCTGCTGGTATAGGTCATGGATCTGAGTCATGCGTCATGCAAGATCCTCTTTAATGACTAAGACTATCACAAAATCTGGATAATTACGTATTTTCTCTCCCTTGTGCTTATAGAAGTTTCGAACCTTAAATAGAACAATTGAAGTAAATTGTGCAACTTTCCTCGAGTGATATTTCCTTTTTTTATTTTTCTTCTTTTTAGAGACTACCGTATTTGTTTGTCTGTTTGTTTGTGTGTGTGTGTATGTGTGTCTGTGTATATGTACATATACGAATGTGTGCGTGCACTTATGTGTATGCACACATGTATATGTGCGCGTACAGCGTGTACGGAGCCTATAAATCGTATCTACGTGCCTGTACAAGTGCCCCTGTATGGCCGTGGGCGGTCTGCCGGGGCATGGGCGTAATCACTCATATGGGAGAGAGCGTGTATGTGTGTAATTGCTTCTCTCCCCCCGGTGCGTGTTCCTCCTCCAAGGTTGCATGACTTCCTCCCCTCTGCTTCCCTTCTTCGGCTCCATCTCCCCCTCTGCTTCGCAACGAAGCATGAAGCGGCGATTAGGGTTAGCTTTAATCGCTCTCCTTCGGGGGCTATTTTTGCTTCCGACGTTTCCTCTTGTTTCCTTCTCTTGGAGTTGCGTTTCTTTCGCTCTTCTTGTCTCTCCCTCTCCCCCCTCCCCCCATCTCTCTCTCTCTCTCTCTCTCTCTCTCTCTCTCTCTCTCTTGACTTTCTTTTCTTTCTGAATGTGTGAACCTGCGTATCCTCTCTCTTTTGTTTCTCGCTTTCTCCTCCCTCCCCTCTCCCCCTTCTTTCCTTGCTTATATCTTTCTTCCTATCTTCCTTCCTATCATTTCTTGTTCCTTTTGCCTCCCCCCCCTCTCTCTCTACATCATCTTCTCCCTACCCCCCCTTTCCCTCCGTATTTTATCTGTCTAACACTATCCTCCCCTTTCTCTTGTTCTTCCCATTTCCCTTTCATGGCTCACTGTATCCCGCCCCTTTCTCTACTCTCCCTCTCCTCTCCCTACTTCATCCCCCTCTCTCTTCCTGTCCATTCCCCTTCCCCCTTTTTTTCATCCTCAATTTTCTCTCCTCTCCATTTCCTCCCTGGACCTTTCTTTTTCTTTCTCTTTCCTTTTCCTTTCCTCTCTATTTCTTTCCCTCTCCCTCTTCTTTCCTCCCCTCACCCTTCTTTTTCCTTCCCTCTTCTTTTCCTCCTATCAGCTTCCTTTTCCTTTCCACTCAATATCATCCAGTCTCCCTCCCTTTTTCCTTCCCTCTCCTACCCTCTCCCCCTTGCCCCTCTCTCCCTCTACCATTCGCCCCTTCAGATCCCGTTCGAGTGATGTACACCGACTGGAGTTGAGTGTGGGGTGGGGATGGGGTAAGGAGGGGGAGGAGGAGGGGTCGGGAGAGGGAGTGGAGGGGAAGTGGAGGGCACGGGGAGGGGAGGGGACGAGGAAGGGTCAAGAGAAGGTATAGGGAGGAAGAGGAGGAAGGGTGGAGGCTGAGAGAGAGAGAAAAAAGGTAGAGAGAGAGAGAGAGAGAGAGAGAGAGAGAGAGAGAGAGAGAGAGAGAGAGAGAGAGAGAGAGAGAGAGAGAGAGAGAGAGAGAGAGAGAGAGAGAGAGAAATAGAGAGATAGAGATAGATACATAGATAGATAGATAGATAGAGAGAGAGAGAAAAAAAAGAGAGAGTGAGAGAGCGAAAGTGAGAGAAAGTGAGAGAGCAATAGAGAGAGTGAGAGAACGAGAGAAAAAAGAGAGAAAGAGGGAGAGATAGATAGATAGATAGATAGATAGATAGATAGAGAGCGAGAGATTTTTGTTTTGTTTTCATCAATTTATTACGCTCATAGAGCGACAGGCCTTATACATTAATTAGTACATTATCATATACATAGTACTCGTGTCACGCATGACACGTTGGTATGTGCAGTGAGGCTGTACATGAAGGTAAAATAAATAATAAATAAACTGAAAATACAAAGATGAGTGTTTCTAGAGTCAAACTTTAGCACCCACCAAAGTGAGGGTGTTGGGCCAAAACAATGTCCAAATTACTATCAGCTAGCAGGAATTGGCATACATGTATTAAATCCTGGCTCCGGGGCAGCAAGCCTCTCACCGAGGGGCACTCGAGGCAGTAGTGGTGGAGGCTGTTAGCGTTGGGACGGTCACACAGCTTGCAGGTGGAGTAGTGGAGTACGTCTCCCGCCCCCGAGACCTGCCACAGTGGCCTGTACCCCAGTCGAAGCCGGGCAGATACAATATTGTGTCTGCGAACCATGAGTCCGTGTCGGCGATACCTCGGAGGAGTGAGACGGAAGTGGTCGAAATGTTGTATTGATACGCTCTGGGCGCGCTCAGCATCCATGCGGTGGAGAGTAGGGAGAAGAGCGGCAGAGTGTATGATCCGCTTGTAGCAGGGAAGGGAGGGTGTGGCACAGTGAGGCAGCGGCAATTCGCAGGCACTTTTTGCGAGGAGGTCCACCCTGTCGTTGTATGCCCACATGGGAGGAATCCATAAAAATATAATGCGGAGGTAGTGTTCCTGGGCTGTAACTAACTGCTGAAGGATCTGGTGGATGATTGAGCGATGTGAAGCAGGCTGTGGGGACGAGATGGCTTGAAGGGCAGACTGGGAGTCACACATCACTGCACCATTTACTCGTCGCTGACAGATGAAGTTGACAGCCAGCAGGAGTGCCTGTAGCTCGCAGTACGTGGAGCTGGAAGAGTTAGGTAATCTGCGACACACCCAGCCTTCTTCTGGCAGGTCCACATTAGAGTAGATGGCGCAGCTACACTGCCATCTCGTTGCACGGACCCATCCACATAGATATGGTGTGCGGCAGGGATGGAGGAGGAGAGTGTGGCAATGTGCTCCAGAGCAAGTTGTTTCTGGAGAGGCGGAGGGTCTGTCTTGGAGGTGGGCGTGAAGGTGACTTGAGGCTGAGGAATCCTCCAGGGAGGTGGCCCATGATCAACCTCAGCCACAGGGACATCAAGATCAAGACGCTGCAGGGTGGAGGTCACCCATATTGACAAGGGTGCGAACGCCAGGACGAAGAGGAGGACGGGGCGCAGCGGGATCAAGTGAGGTTCTCAGGACATGAGCATAGTGTGGAGCAGTATGGGGAGAGAGCAGACACTTGACGCTGATGCAGGAAACGTTGGCACGTATTCTCTCCACAACTGAAGGAAGGTTCAGTTCAGTCAACATGTTCACTATTCTAGTGGAGGTGGGACACCCAAGAATGTACCGCAGCACTTTATTCTGGAATTTTTCTAAGGGCTGTAAAGATTGGTCTGAGAAAGCGACTGAGGGCTGGAGAGATAGTCTATGACTGACCGGATGAATGCAATGTAGATGGTCTTAGCTAAGGGAATGGAGACACCAGCGACATTGTTGGTAAGCCACTTGAAGGGGAGAAAGCGTCGTTCTAGACGGTGGATGAGATCTTGGATGATAGGATGGACGCGCTGCCGAGCAGGTATGGCTGGAGAGATGTGCACTGGCGTTCCCAGGTACATGTACTGTGTGCAAGGTGGGACAACACTGTGTCCCACAGTGAATACAGGAAGTGTTCTGGGGCCCCAGGGAAGAACACTCTACTCTTATCTGGGGAGAGGACAAGGCCGCAGGCGGAGGACGACTCATAGAACGATTGAAGGGAAGCTGAAGATCGGCAGCAGAGGTGGGATGTACACAAATGTCATCGGCGTAGCAGGTGACGGTGTGCCGGGATTTCGGGAAGAAGAGTCAGCAAGCGGTGCATCAGTACATTGAATAAGAAGGGACTTAAAACCCCTCCCTGTGGAGTACCAAGTTCGAACTCCTTGTACTCACTACATGCGCCTTTAAAAATCACGTAGGTCCTGTTGCTGAGATAACCACGGATCCACTGAAGAAGATTTCCTTGGACACCAAAATCAACTAGCTGGTCAAGAATAACCTCTCTGTTGGCAATGTCAAAGGCACTCTTGAGGTCAAGAAATGCTACCACACTGGTGCGGGAGAGGCGGGCGTACAGGTCCATCAGGCAGTGGTGGGTACTCCTCTGTGGCAGGAAACCATACAGCCGCGGAGATAACTTGTCTTGGAGTCGGAACATGAGGCGGGTGAGGAATATACGCTCAAGCACTTTACAGAAACAGGAGGTCAATGAGATTGGCCTGAACTTGTTTGTACCAGGCTTGGGGATAGGCACCTTGGTGAAGTCCACGCAAGGGGCACACCAACCCTGATGAAGCAAAGATTGTACAACTGCAGCAAAGGATTACCAGGGACTTTGACGAGGAGGCGGAGGACTTGGTAGGTGACACCATCATCCCCGGGTGCCGTTGACTTACCCCTGGCGAGAGCACGGCGCAGTTCGTCTTCCGTGATAAGCAAGTTGTCTTCTTCATCCGCTCGTAGTAATGCAGTCATTAGGCGCAAACTGCGAGTGTTCCTGTGAGTGGAGAGAGCCTCTTGAATATGAATGGGAAGATTGCATGCCTGTGCCTGCTCAGACCAGGTATTTATCAAGTCCTGTGCATATTGGGTGGGGCTATGGTGGAAAGCGCTTGGGGGTTTCCTCTTGATGACTCTGTTAATCAAATGCCACATGGAGCCGACACTGGTCTGATGATTTATGCTATCAGTATACTTCCTCCAAGACTCAGTATGAACACACTGCTGAAGACCAACGAGATCATCTCTGGACGCCTGGTACTGGTGGAGGAGAGCAGGTGTTGGTTGCTTCTGGAAAGCGCGTCCATCTTCCACTGTCTTCCTTTCTGCCAGAAGAATACGTTGATCCAGCGTCCAGGCCTGGGTCTCAAGATGTCGTTTTACATGTGGTCGTGTCACATAAAAGGTGTAAAAGTTGTGTGTAGAGTCAACCAAGGAGGAGTATAGTCTGTCTGGTGACTGGAAATCAAATGTTGATAGAAGACTGGAGATGTAGGAGACATAGTTGGGGCAGTACTTCGGAGGGATAGTGATGCGGAGGCGAGTCTGAGGAAGGGAAGGTCCAACTGGCAGTGTATACTGAAGGCCAAGAGCGATGTGGTCAGAGAAGAGAGCCTGGATGGAGAAACACTTGACTTGCGACGCCACCAAGCCGGGTAGACCAGTAAGCTGGTCAGCAGTGCCTCCTCGGATGTGTGTGGCGCCCCCAGTGGGCCAGTGAGTGAGGTGGTGGCGACGGATATATTCAAGGAGAGGCAATCCACTACGGTTCGGCGTGGGGGAGAGATCACCTAAGGCAGGGTGGCGGGCATTAAAGTCACCCATATAAACTATGCCATGAGAAGGAGCAGTAGGGAGAGCAGGGAGGTTGATCCTTCCAGGTGCAGAGTAGACGTTGCAGAGCCGCAGCTTCCCATCACCCACAGTGACTTCAAAGAGCTGGAATGTCATGTCGTTATCAGTAGAAGTGACGCAGGAGTAATATTAGGTTTATTGAAGAATGAATGTAGCTCACGGTGTTCTGGCATGTGGACATAAGGGATGTAGCCTGGGAGTGGAGGGGCATCTTCCCCGGGCATGTGGCCACCTACAAAAGCTTCTTGTATGAATATAACATGTGGATGGTGGTGACCTATGTATGTTTTAAGTGAAGCAAACTCCTCATTCCACAGGCGTTCCAGGAGATAATGTGAAGCTGCATCCTGCTAGTGAAGTTCGTGTCTAGGTGTACAGGAGACTGGTGGGGACGATGACGTTGAGGCAGTATCACTCTGAGGTGTGATTCGTGGTAGCTTCTTGAAAAGATGGTCACAAATTCTTTCGTAACCAGCAGCGAGGTATTCCATTTTCTCGGAGAAGGTGGTAACAGTTGCAATGATGGTTTGGTTGGAGTCGACGAGTGTGGCGAGGGTGCGCTCAGTGGTAGCTTGCTGGGCTGCCAGACCTTCGATGTGAGACTCAATAGCATCAAAACGTGCTGTGACTGCTGCGCATCGTGCCGTCAAGTTGAAGCAGCCTCTGAAGAACAAGGATTTGTGGTGACTCAGTCTGGGTAGAAGCTGGAGGTAGTGAGGCAGTGCCCGTTGGTAGTTGTGGTAGTGGTGGCGGTGGTGGTGGTGGTAATGGCTGGGAGGGGTGGGCAGTGTGCGAGGCAGCAGATGGGGAGCGTTTGGCACAGCCGTGCCACACATTCACTCCAGGTTGGTGACAGCGAGGGCATTTCCACATCGTTGTGTCTGGGGTGGGGGGTGAAGACTGCTCCGATGTAGAATTAGCATCAGTGGTGGTGGGCTGCTGGGGATTGCGGTGTGGGCAGGTGCGGGAAGAGTGAGTGCCGGAACACCAGCCACACTTGTCGGAGGAGGCAGAACAGTACCGGGAGATATGTCCAATTCCCCAACACTTGTAGCACCAAGGCTGTTCATCTTTCATCCTTCTAAACTCACTGGGTGGAAGGCAAGGAAGGAAGCTGAAGCAGAATGTTGGTGGTGGTGGGTCTGGAAGGCTCCAGGTGACGACGAGCCTGTTGATGGGTGTGCCATGTTGGTGGAAGCGACGCGCTGTGTATATGCCAGGAAGCTCCTTGGCTAGTGACGGGTCCATGCCGACAGGGTACCGGGTGATAAGATACGAGGGGAATTTTCTCGGTCTGTCAATCGAGTCTTGAACATCAAGCTTCAAGGACAAAAACTCCCCTTCTGTGGCTCTTTGTATGATGTCAGCACGCCTTCGTGAAATGTATACAAAACGGGAGGTGACAGCTGACATTTTCACCTCGGCTAATTCCCGTTCAAGGCAGAATGTCTTGGTAACATCAGAAAGCCACCGAATCTTCACATCCACACCTGGGTTGTCAAGGAACATAAGCTTGACATACGAGTCTCTTGGAGCAAATGCAGGAGGGACATAAGAAGCCTTAGATGACCTGTAGAGATCAAGGTTGTATGGGGAAAGTTTGCGAGCCATAGGTAGAGATGTTTCAGTGAGCTTGGATGACTTAGGAGTGGGAGAGGACGGTTCACTCGAATCCGACACCTGCTCCATGGGTCGCTTGGTAAAGGTGAGAGGCTGAGTGGTAGGGTGGGGGGCCTTAGCTTGGTGATGCAAGGGAGCAGAACCAGAATGATCCATGGGTTTTAATGGTGGCCAGTGATTATCTACGTCATCCTCGTTGTCAGTGAGGGCGAGATCGTCTTCAACATCGGCAAGGGTGCCAGGGCCAGAGTAGTTCATATTTTCTAAATTTTATTAACCTCAGAGTCGGCAACAATCTCTAGCGGGGTATAATGACGTAGGCGTGACGTCACCACGCCACACCCCGTACTGCGCATGCGCAGACCGGGGAAATCCGCGCGAGAGGGAAGCAACGAAAATTTTAAATTTTTTAGGCTATTTACTGGCTAAGTCCAATACCCTCAAAAACCTATATGCCACAAAACAGTTGACTGGTGCTCACTCTCTATTTCTGCCAAGGATGGAAGCCAGCAGATCGCTAAATCCCCAGAAATTTACTTAAAAAGTAGAGAGCTCTCTGAGGTGTTTGTTTACATTCAAGCGTGGCGCGGGAGAGAGAGCGAGAGAGAGAGAGAGAGAGAAAGAAAGAGAGAGAGAGAGAGAGAGAGAGAGAGAGAGAGAGAGAGAGAGAGAGAGAGAGAGAGAGAGAGAGAGAGAGAGAGAGAGAGAGAGAGAGAGAGAGAGAGAGAAAGAGAGAGAGAGAGAGAGAGAACGAGGGAGAGAGAGAACAAGTGAGAGAACGAGTGAGAGAAAGAGAGAACGAGTAAGAGAACGAGAGAGAGAGAGAGAGAGAGAGAGAGAGAGAGAGAGAGAGAGAGAGAGAGAGAGAGAGAGAGAGAGAGAGAGAGAGAGAGAGAACGAGTGAGAGAACAAGTGAGAGAGAGAGAGAGAACGAGTGGAGAGAGAGAGAGAGAACGAGTGAGAAAGAGAGAGAACGAGCGAGAGAACGAGTGAGAGAGAGAGAGAGAGTGAGAGAGAGAACGAGTTAGAGAGAGAGAGAGAGAGAGAGAGAGAACGAGTTAGAGAGAGAGAGAGAGAGAGAGAGAGAGAGAGAGAGAGAGAGAGAGAGAGAGAGAGAGAGAGAGAGAGAGAGAGAGAGAGAGAGAGAGAGAGTGAGAGAGAGAACGAGTGAGAGAGAGAGAACGAGTGAGAGAGAGAGAGAACGAGTAAGAGAACGAGAGAGAGAGAGAGAGAACGAGTGAGAGAACGAGTGAGAGAGAGAGAGAGAGAGAGAGAGAGAGAGAGAGAGAGAGAGAGAGAGAGAGAGAGAGAGAGAGAGAGAGAGAGAGAACGAGTAAGAGAACGAGAGAGTGAGAGAGAGAGAGAACGAATAAGAGAACGAGAGAGAGATAGAGAGAGAACGAGTGAGAGAGAGAGAGAGAGAGAGAGAGAGAGAGAGAGAGAGAGAGAGAGAGAGAGAGAGAGAGAGAAACGAGAGAGAGAGAGAGAGAGCGAGAGAGAGAGAACGAGTAAGAGAACGAGTGAGAGAGCGAGAGAGAGAGAACGAGTGAGAAAGAGAGAAAGAGAGAGAGAGAGAGAGAGAGAGAGAGAGAGAGAGAGAGAGAGAGAGAGAGAGAGAGAGAGAGAGAGAGAGAGAGAGAGAGAGAGAGAGAGAGAGAGAGAGAGAGAGAGAGAGAGAGAGAGAGAGAGAGAGAGAGAGAGAGAGAGAGAGAGAAGGGTAAGCTCCGTAGACTGACTGCGCGGCCACGCTGTCATGACATCAGGTCGATGGGGAGCGCTACATGGGGGGCTGGGACGAAGGAGGAGAAGGAGGAGGGGGAGAAAGAGGAGAAAGGAGGGTGGAAGTACAGGTGGAGGAGGAGGAAGAAGGTATTGAAGAGGAGGAGGGAGGGAGGAAGATGAGGGAAAGAGATGAGAAAGGAGGAGATGGAAAGAAGGAGGAAGACGAGGAAGGAGGAGAAGAAAGAGGAGGAAGAAAAAGAAAGGAAAAAGAAAGAAGAAAAGGATGAGGGATAAGAATGGAAGAGGAGGAAGAATAGTAGGAGAGAAGAAGGAGGAAGAGAAAGAAGAAGAAGAAGAAGATGAAGAAGAGGAAGAAGAAGAGGAGGAGGAATAGGAATAGTAGGAAGAAGAAGAGGAGGAGGAGGTGAAATAGGAGTAGGAGGAAGAAGAAGAGGAGGAGGAGTAATAGGAGTAAGAGGAAGAAGTAGATGAGGAGGAGGAGTAAGGAGGAAGAAGAAAAAGAGGACAGAGGAGGAAGTGGAGGAAGGAGGAGGAAGAAGAAGAGGACTGAGGAGGAAGAAGAAGATGAAAGAGGAGAACGAAAAAGATGATTGATAAGAAGGATGGAAGATAACGAAGGAGGTCAGGAAAGAAAGAGGAGGAGAAAGAAGAATCAGAAGGAGACAAATATCGATGGATAACAACAAAAGAGGAAGAGGAGAATTGAAGAAAAAGGAAGATTATTAAAAAGAGAAATAGGAGAACGAGTTTGAGGGGGCGATTAAGGTGGAAGAGGATTAGGTAGGAGAAAGCAGAGAGAGAGAGAGAGAGAGAGAGAGAGAGAGAGAGAGAGAGAGAGAGAGAGAGAGAGAGAGAGAGAGAGAGAGAGAGAGAGAGAGAGAGAGAGCGAGAGAGAGAGAGAGAGAGAGAGAAAGAAGGGAAAGCATCAAATGAAAGGATATGGATAGGAAAATCCAAAATAGAAAAAAAGCGAAAAACGAAGATGACAAGATGACAAATATAAGAAAAGAAATAGATAACACCCCCCCCCAAAAAAAAAAAAAAAAAAAGACAAATAAAATGATAACATGCAACTGATCACTGAATACAATAAAAAGGGGGAACTGAAATAGAGAAAGAAAAACATTGGAAACCACGAATGAAGGATGTGGAAGGGGAAAGTGAAGAAAGCAGTTCTGATAGAATAAAGAAAATGATGGAGAGAGGAAGATACCAAGTCCTCGATAAGAGAGTTAAAAGGAGAGAATTGATGACAGACGGTTTAAAACTTTGATAAGGGCATTGGGAAGGGAGAGAAGGAGTAAACGGACACGCACACGCATACACACATGCACTTATACATACATACATACATGTATGTGTGTATATATATATATATATATATATATATATATATATATATATATTTATATATATGTATGTATATATATATATATATATATATATATATATATATATATATATATATATATATATATGTATATATATATATATATATATATATATATATATATATATATATATATATATATATATATATATATATATATACACATATATACACATCCACATATACATACAAATCTGTGTAAATAAAAAGTAGACAAGAAGAGACAGAATTAAAATGCAGAACAATATTGCTGTGCGAAGAGCCAGCAAAACAGGCTATCTTAAAATACACCTATTAACCCCCCTCCTTCGCCTCCCCCACACACTTTTCCCCCTCCACATCCAACTTCCCTTTCTCCAAAACACGTCACCCGCTTTTCTCTCGTCCTCTCCTCCACCTGCAGCATCTTCCTCTCTCGCTCTCTCCCTCCCACCTCTTCGCCTCTCCCTCTCATCCGCTTTCCTCTCGTCCTCCCCTTCACTTCTCCTTTCCTCCTCTCCTCTCTCTGCATCTTCCTCCCTTCCTCCCCTCCTCTCCCTGCATCTTCCTCCCTTCCTCCCCTCCTCTCCCTGCATCTTCCTCCCTTCCTCCCCTCCTCTCTCTGCATCTTCCTCCCTTCCTCCCCTCCTCTCCCTGCATCTTCCTCCCTTCCTCCCCTCCTCTCCCTGCATCTTCCTCCTTTCCTCCCCTCCTCTCTCTGCATCTTCCTCCCTTCCTCCCCTCCTCTCTCTGCATCTTCCTCCCTTCCTCCCCTCCTCTCCCTGCATCTTCCTCCTTCCTCCCTCCTCTCTCTGCATCTTCCTCCCTTTCCTCCCCCTCCTCTCTCTGCATCTTCCTCCCTTCCTCCCCTCCTCTCCCTGCATCTTCCTCCCCTTCCTCCCTCCCTCTCCCTGCATCTTCCTCCCCTTCCTCCTCTCCTCTCTCTGCATCTTCCTCCCTTCCTCCCCTCCTCTCCCTGCATCTTCCTCCCTTCCTCCCCTCCTCTCCCTGCATCTTCCTCCTTTCCTCCCCTCCTCTCTCTGCATCTTCCTCCCTTCCTCCCCTCCTCTCTCTGCATCTTCCTCCTTCCTCCTCCTCTCCCTGCATCTTCCTCCTTTCCTCCCCTCCTCTCTCTGCATCTTCCTCCCTTCCTCCCCTCCTCTCTCTGCATCTTCCTCCCTTCCTCCCCTCCTCTCCCTGCATCTTCCTCCCTTCCTCCCCTCCTCTCTCTGCATCTTCCTCCCTTCCTTCCCTCCCCTCCCTCTCCCTGCATCTTCCACTCCCTTCCTCCCCTCCTCTCCCTGCATCTTCCTCCCTTCCTCCCCTCCTCTCTCTGCATCTTCCTCCCTTCCTCCCCCTCCTCTCCCCTGCATCTTCCTCCCTTCCTCCCCTCCTCTCCCTGCATCTTCCTCCCTTCCTCCCCTCCTCTCCCTGCATCTTCCTCCCTTCCTCCCCTCCTCTCCCTGCATCTTCCTCCCTTCCTCCCCTCCTCTCTCTGCATCTTCCTCCCTTCCTCCCCTCCTCTCCCTGCATCTTCCTCCCTTCCTCCCCTCCTCTCCCTGCATCTTCCTCCTTCCTCCCCCTCCTCTCCCTGCATCTTCCTCCCTTCCTCCTCTCTCCTCTCTTCTGCATCTTCACTCCTTCCTCCTCCTCTCCCTGCATCTTCCTCCCTTCCTCCTCTCCTCTCTCTGCATCTTCCTCCCTTCCTCCCCTCCTCTCCCTGCATCTTCCTCCCTTCCTCCCCTCCTCTCCCTGCATCTTCCTCCCTTCCTCCCCTCCTCTCCCTGCATCTTCCTCCTTTCCTCCCCTCCTCTCTCTGCATCTTCCTCCCTTCCTCCCCTCCTCTCCCTGCATCTTCCTCCCTTCCTCCCCTCCTCTCCCTGCATCTTCCTCCTTTCCTCCCCTCCTCTCTCTGCATCTTCCTCCCTTCCTCCCCTCCTCTCCCTGCATCTTCCTCCCTTCCTCCCCTCCTCTCCCTGCATCTTCCTCCCTTCCTCCCCTCCTCTCTCTGCATCTTCCTCCCTTCCTCCCCTCCTCTCCCTGCATCTTCCTCCCTTCCTCCCCTCCTCTCCCTGCATCTTCCTCCTTCCTCCTCTCCCTCTCTCTGCATCTTCCTCCCTTCCTCCCCTCCTCTCCCTGCATCTTCCTCCCTTCCTCCCCTCCTCTCCCTGCATCTTCCCTCCCTTTCCTCCCTCCTCTCTCTGCATCTTCCTCCCTTCCTCCCCTCCTCTCTCTGCATCTTCCTCCCTTCCTCCCCTCCTCTCCCTGCATCTTCCTCCCTTTCCTCCCCCTCCTCTCTCTGCATCTTCCTCCTTCACCCCTCCTCTCCCCTGCATCTTCCTCCCTTCCCTCCTCTCTCCCTGCCATCTTCCTCCCTTCCTCCCCTCCCTCTCTCTGCATCTTCCCTCCCTTCCTCCCCTCCTCTCCCTGCATCTTCCTCCCTTCCTCCCCTCCTCTCCCTGCATCTTCCTCCCTTCCTCCCCTCCTCTCTCTGCATCTTCCTCCCTTCCTCCCCTCCTCTCCCTGCATCTTCCTCCCTTCCTCCCCTCCTCTCCCTGCATCTTCCTCCTTTCCTCCCCTCCTCTCTCTGCATCTTCCTCCCTTCCTCCCCTCCTCTCTCTGCATCTTCCTCCCTTCCTCCCCTCCTCTCCCTGCATCTTCCTCCCTTCCTCCCCTCCTCTCTCTGCATCTTCCTCCCTTCCTTCCTCCCTCCCTCTCCCTGCATCTTCCTCCCTTCCTCCCCTCCTCTCCCTGCATCTTCCTCCTTTCCTCCCCTCCTCTCTCTGCATCTTCCTCCCTTCCTCCCCTCCTCTCTCTGCATCTTCCTCCCTTCCTTCCCTCCTCTCTCTCTCATCTTCCTCCTTCCTTCCCTCCTCTCCCTGCATCTTCCTCCTTCCTCCCTCCTCTCTCTCTTCCTCCCTTCCTTCCCTCCTCTCCCCTGCATCTTTCCTCCTTCCTCCCCTCCTCTCCCTGCATCTTCCTCCCTTCCTCCCCTCCTCTCCCTGCATCTTCCTCCCTTCCTCCCCTCCTCTCCCTGCATCTTCCTCCCTTCCTCCCCTCCTCTCCCTGCATCTTCCTCCCTTCCTCCCCTCCTCTCTCTGCATCTTCCTCCCTTCCTCCCCTCCTCTCTCTGCATCTTCCTCCCTTCCTTCCCTCCTCTCCCTGCATCTTCCTCCCTTCCTCCCCTCCTCTCTCTGCATCTTCCTCCCTTCCTTCCCTCCTCTCCCTGCATCTTCCTCCCTTCCTCCCCTCCTCTCCCTGCATCTTCCTCCCTTCCTCCCCTCCTCTCTTAGCATCTTCCTCCCTTCCTCCCCTCCTCTCTCTGCATCTTCCTCCCTTCCTCCCCTCCTCTCTCTGCATCTTCCTCCCTTCCTCCCCTCCTCTCCCTGCATCTTCCTCCCTTCCTCCCCCTCCTCTCCCCTGCATCTTCCTCCCTTCCTCCCTCCTCTCTTAGCATCTTCCTCCCTTCCTCCCCTCCTCTCTCTGCATCTTCCTCCCTTCCTCCCCTCCTCTCTCTGCATCTTCCTCCCTTCCTTCCCTCCTCTCCCTGCATCTTCCTCCCTTCCTCCCCTCCTCTCCCTGCATCTTCCTCCCTTCCTCCCCTCCTCTCTCTGCATCTTCCTCCTTTCCTCCCTCCCTCTCTCTTCCATCTTCCTCCCCTTCCTCCCCTCCTCTCCCTGCATCTTCCTCCCTTCCTCCCCTCCTCTCTCTGCATCTTCCTCCCTTCCTCCCCTCCTCTCTCTGCATCTTCCTCCCTTCCTCCCCTCCTCTCTCTGCATCTTCCTCCCTTCCTCCCCTCCTCTCCCTGCATCTTCCTCCCTTCCTCCCCTCCTCTCTCTCACCATCTTCCCTCCCTTCCTCCCCTCCTCTCCCTGCATCTTCCTCCTTCCTCCCCTCCTCTCTCTGCATCTTCCTCCTTTCCTCCCCCTCCCTCTCTCTCTGCATCTTCCTCCCTTCCTCCCCTCCTCTCCCTGCATCTTCCTCCCTTCCTCCCCTCCTCTCTTAGCATCTTCCTCCCTTCCTCCCCTCCTCTCTCTGCATCTTCCTCCTTTCCTCCCCTCCTCTCTCTGCATCTTCCTCCCTTCCTCCCCTCCTCTCTCTGCATCTTCCTCCCTTCCTCCCCTCCTCTCCCTGCATCTTCCTCCCTTCCTCCCCCTCTCTCCCTGCATCTTCCTCCTTCCTCCCCTCCTCTCTGCATCTTCCTCTTTCCCTCCCCTCCTCTCTCCATCTTCCTCCCTTCCTTCCCTCCTCTCTCTGCATCTTCCTCCCTTCCTTCCCTCCTCTCCCTGCATCTTCCTCCCTTCCTCCCCTCCTCTCTCTGCATCTTCCTCCTTTCCTCCCCTCCTCTCTCTGCATCTTCCTCCCTTCCTCCCCTCCTCTCCCTGCATCTTCCTCCCTTCCTCCCCTCCTCTCTCTGCATCTTCCTCCCTTCCTCCCCTCCTCTCCCTGCATCTTCCTCCCTTCCTCCCCTCCTCTCTTAGCATCTTCCTCCCTTCCTCCCTCCCTCTCCCTGCATCTTCCTCCCTTCCTCCCCTCCTCTCTCTGCATCTTCCTCCCTTCCTCCCCTCCTCTCTCTGCATCTTCCTCCCTTCCTCCCCTCCTCTCTCTGCATCTTCCTCCCTTCCTCCCCTCCTCTCTCTGCATCTTCCTCCTTTCCTCCCCTCCTCTCTCTGCATCTTCCTCCCTTCCTCCCCTCCTCTCTTAGCATCTTCCTCCTTTCCTCCCCTCCTCTCTCTGCATCTTCCTCCCTTCCTCCCCTCCTCTCCCTGCATCTTCCTCCCTTCCTCCCCTCCTCTCTCTGCATCTTCCTCCCTTCCTCCCCTCCTCTCCCTGCATCTTCCTCCCTTCCTCCCCTCCTCTCCCTGCATCTTCCTCCCTTCCTCCCCTCCTCTCTTAGCATCTTCCTCCCTTCCTCCCCTCCTCTCTCTGCATCTTCCTCCTTTCCTCCCCTCCTCTCTCTGCATCTTCCTCCCTTCCTCCCCTCCTCTCTCTGCATCTTCCTCCCTTCCTCCCCTCCTCTCTTAGCATCTTCCTCCCTTCCTCCCCTCCTCTCTCTGCATCTTCCTCCCTTCCTCCCCTCCTCTCTCTGCATCTTCCTCCCTTCCTGTCTCCCTCCTCTCTTAGCATCTTCCTCCCTCTCCCTCCCTCTCTCCCTCCCTCCCGCCTCTACGCCTGTTCGCCTCGCAGCCTTCCCTCGCGATAAATTTTTGGCGAACACCGGCTGCCTTTTATGGCAATTTCGCCCTCGGTGCGAGTCATGAGGGACGCCCGAAATCGTTAAGTAATTGCAGGTAATATTATCTACGAGATGAGACTGGGTGGAATAGGGCTGGGTTTTTCCGAGACGCGTGAAACAGGTGCATGCGAGGAGGGAAAGAGAGAGGGAGGGGGGGAGGGAGGGAGGGAGAGAGGGAGGAGGGGGGAGGGGAGGGAGAGGAGGAAGGGGAGGGGAGGGAGAAGAGGGAAAGGGAGGGAGGAGGAAGAGAAGAAAGAGAGGAGGAGAGAGAAAGAGAGAGAGAGAGAGAGAGCGAAGAGAGAGAGAGAGAGAGAGAGAGAGAGAGAGAGAGAGAGAGAGAGAGAGAGAGAGAGAGAGAGAGAGAGAGAGAGAGAGAGAGAAAGTACAGTACTATGTACGGTGAGAGGGACACATACAATGACTTTGGCAGATGAATGGGTAAATAGACTGACATACAGACTCACACCCACACACACGTGCATATACAAACACTTATACGCATAGAGAGTAACAGAGACTAAGAGAGAGAGAGAGAGAGATAGAGAGGAGAGAGAGAGAGAGAGAGAGAGAGAGAGAGAGGAGAGAGAGAGAGAGAGAGAGAGAGAGAGAGAGAGAGAGAGAGAGAGAGAGAGAGAGAGAGAGAGAAGGTTTTTCCTTATAAAAATTAAACATTCCTATAAAGTATAAATAATTCAACACATTTTAGACAAAAAGGTCAGATTAGGTACGCTGTCTATTGTCATTAAAGTTCAGCACTGTCGTTGAAAGGTCACTCAACAGCAATATCACATTATTTAATTACAACCGATAAAGTGTATCTCTCTGGTGTGTGCATGTGTGTATATTTGTGCCTAAGAAATCGTTAAAAGAGAGAGAGAGAGAGAGAGAGAGAGAGAGAGAGAGAGAGAGAGAGAGAGAGAGAGAGAGAGAGAGAGAGAGAGAGAGAGAGAGAGAGAGAGAGAGAGAAAGAGAGAGAGAGAGAGAGAGAGAGAGAGAGAGAGAGAGAGAGAGAGAGAGAGAGAGAGAGAGAGAGAGAGAGAGAGAGAGAGAGAGAGAGAGAGCGAGAGAGAGAGAATGAGAGAGAGAGAGAGAGAGAGAGAGAGAGAGAGAGAGAGAGAGAAGAGCGAGAGAGAGAGAGAGAGAGAGAGAGAGAGAGAGAGAGAGAGAGAGAGAGAGAGAGAGAGAGAGAGAGAGAGAGAGAGAGAGAGAGAGAGAGAGAGAGAGAGAGAGAGTGAGAGAGAGAGAAAGAGAGAGAGAGAGAGAGAGAGAGAGAGAGAGAGAGAGAGAGAGAGAGAGAGAGAGAGAGAGAGAGAGAGAGAGAGAGAGAGAGAGAGAGAGAGAGAGAGAGAATGAGAGAGAGAGAGAAAGAGAGCTAGAGAGACATACAGACAGAAAAGAGAGAAAGGAAAATTGCGTAATTACACAAATCCTTCAGTATGAATAATCTTATACTACATCATACGTCAATACAATACGTAAAAAAAAAAAAAAAAAAAAAAAAACCTTACTAACAATTAAATTATAAAAGGCACAAAAATAAAGTAATAATGGAGTAATGATGAAACTATTGGTGAAAATAATCACAACAAAGACGCTAATAAGGCCAACTAATGATAACAATAATCATTATAGTTATTATTACTATCTGTTGTAGTAGTCGAGCATAACATAACAATCATTATTACGAGTGCTTTCATCATTACTCTTACTTACTACCTTAAGAATCAGTGGGATTGGAATCATTATCATCAATATCATAACTCTTATTAATATTATTATATATTTCAATCATTACATTTGTTATTCCTGTCACTACAAGTATCTTAGGCAGCATTATTATTATCATAACTATTATCATTACCACTGTTATCATCATTATCATCATTATCATCATTATGTTATTATCTTTATTCATTTTCTCATTATTACTATCATCTTAATCATATCATCATCATCTTTATTATTATCAGTATAAAAAAAAAAAAAAAAAAAAAAAAAAAAAAAAAAAAAAAAAAAAAAAAAAAAAACAGGTACACATTTCACATTAATACAGTGAATATGATTATGATAATGATAGCAATAACAGTAAAGATGAAGAAGGATACCGAAGGCTGCTAATAATCATTATGATAATATAAGTAGTAAACGTAATAATATTACTACTACTAATAATAATAGTAACATTTAATGTTATTGTAGATAATAACAACAATGATAATAATAAAGATAATAACATCAATGACAATATTGACGATCATGATGAAAAGAATATAAACATTTCGGAATATTTTCTCCATCATTACATACCACACTTGCAACATCCCGGCGCATGCAGACACATAGAATAATTTCAATTGATCTTGCCATGAATTCCGGCAATTGCCATCTTTCGTGGCTGTCACTCTCAATTACATGGCAACGTTCAGACACTATTGCTTACCCCTTCATCACAAGTAATATTGCCTTAATTTGCATCCGTTGTGATTGCAATAAATAGTTTCCTTTAGAAATGGTGGTATGTGATATGATTGCAGTTGCAGGCATACGTACACATGGATAAGTACATTGGCCTATATACATAGGCGTATATATGGATCTAGTCTATCTATTCATGCTCAACTGTACCAGTATGTATATGAATACATACATACATACATATATATATATATATATATATATATATATATATATATATATATATATATATATATATATATATATATATATACGTGTGTGTGTGTGTGTGTGTGCGTGTGTGTATTTGTGTGTGTGTGTGTGCGCGTGAGTGTGTGTGTGTGTGTGTGAAGGAGTGTGTGTGTGTTTGTATATTCCTTCTCTCTCTCTCTCTCTCTCTCTCTCTCTCTCTTTCTCTAGCACGCACACATACATACATATATGTACTCATATGTATGTCTATATATATATATATATATATATATATATATATATATATATATATATATATATATCGACCAAACTATCTATCTATATGTCCATCTATCTATCTATCTATCTATCTATCTATCTATCTATGCTCTATGGTGAATCCTCAAACCCACACTATCTATCGATCTATCTATCTACCCATCTATATCTATCTATCTATCTATCTATCTATCTATCTACCTATCTATATCTATATCTATATCTATCTATCTATCTATCTATATGTATGTATACACACACACACACACACACACACACACACACACACACATATATATATATATGTATATATATATATATATATATATATATATATATATATATATATATATATATATATATACATATAAATATATATATATATATATATATATATATATATATATATATATATATATATATATATATATATATGTATATATACATATATATATATATATATATATATATATATATATATATATATATATATATATAGGGGGGGTTTGAGTTGTAGTCCTCTCTCTCTCTCTATATATATATATATATATATATATAATAACAATCATAATATCAAAGGACTAACAACAACGATGATAAGGACGACAATAATAAAGCTGATAAAAAAGTAACAATTATGATAACTACAATTAAGATAATAGTGATGTCAGATAGACATCTGAATGTGTTTTTGTATGTACGTGCGATAATAAATATTTTTCATACACTATACAGCCAGTGTTGCAGAAATAATGCAATTGAAAAAAAACAAAAAAACTTTCTGATACATTTAAAGTACAAATGCACCTAATCTCTTAAATCTACACTAATGTACTTTATCTTTTTCAGAAGTGCATATCTGTTGTGTCCCCCCCCCCCTCCCACCAACAACAAAAAAAAGAAAGAAAAGAAGAGCAAAATTACCCCAGCTGGCGCGACCATTTATTTCAATTATTAGAAGCGTTTTCACCTTTCTGAACACGACCGACTCTGGCTTGAACATGTGTGATCTTAGTTTAATGGAAGCTGGAAACTACTTCGGGGATTTACTTTTTTTATGAATCATTTAGGTTTATATATGTATATATGTGTGTATACATGTACAAACACACACACACACACACACACACGCTCACACACACACAGGGTGGGAGAAAAAGAGAGAAGAGAGAGAGAGAGAGAGATTGAGAGATAGATAGATAGATAGAGAGAGAGAGAGGGAGAGAGACATGACTGTGTACATGTGAAAGCGCACACATATAAACATTCATGCAATGTATATATACGCACATGTCAGCTTGAATTTCTTTCTCTTCGCATGAATCATCCATTGCATTAATTACACATTTACCCACAGACGCAATGTTTATATTCCTCGTTAACGACTTCGATTTCAACATTCAGGAGACATTGAAACGCTCAGAGTCAACGGCAGCTGAAGCAGTGCAGTTGATCCTCTCCAAATATACGACATATAGGATACGTATCCGAACAATAAAAGCATTCATAACCGGAGAACAGCCAGATTGGTAAGTTTGTTGGACGAAAGCCATGGCGAGAGGAAACGGACACTAGAAACTGTTATGATAAACCGGAACCTCTTTTCCTCTGAGTTATTCCGAGCCTTTGGTCGTTAATAAATGATTTCTAAATAAGGCTTCATCATATGAGACAAAATTCTAACTGGAATATCTCTCCGATAATAAAGTAATTCGTGTAAATAACAAGCGAGAGTAGCAAGGCATAAACACAGACTTACGGTTCACTGTTGTACCATCAGATGAGGCGGTGTGTTTTAGTGGGGGTCGTCTCTGCAGTCTGGTCGTCTTGAGGCTCCAAAAAAAGGGCAAAACGACGACTCAAGACATCTGCTGGGGTCAGCTCACACTATCTGCCTTTTTTCTTTTCTTTTAGTAGCTGATTTTCCTGTTTTCGTTTCTTCGGACGCAGCGCAAGTTACGATGCGTTTTTGTTCTTCCTTAATGGATGCATGTATTCCCCACAGGTACTATTCCCTATTTTTCCTTCGACGATCTCACGTCTCCTACAAATATCTCCCTACTCTCATGTCTCTCTTGAGTCTGTTTTCCTGTCGCTCTCTTTCTCGTGTTTTCTCGTTCTTGCTAGTTGTAGGACCTCGGCCTCTCACAGCTCGGGTTCCTGACCTTCTCCCGCCGCAAGAATAATGCCAGCCACGACTCGCCAGCTGATCGAGTGGAGCTTCTAGCAAAGGCTTTTCCTATCTTTTTCAATCTCTCTTTGGTCCTTCCCTCTCCTTTGGTTTATCCCTTATTGCAAATGGGTAACAGACGGAAGCTCAGGCTATCTGTGCTTCACCTGTGCAAATGATCAACGTTAGACACACACACACATACGGTCAACTGGAAGACTTATGGATGTGTTTTTGGTATTGCGAAGGACGATATTTCCTTAAAGGCTGAATGGAATCACAAGGTTAGTGCCCGAGGCGCTACACACTCTTGAAGGAAGCCACTGTAACTCTTCTCTGGGCCTAGACTGGACAGTGATTTGAGTCACTGGGACTAAGACATGAACACGTGTATATTTTCACTGTATGCTTCTTTCATTACTGTATTGTACTGTATTTCATGCTGTGTGGAATTGATCTGTATGGTTAGTGATAAAAAATCGCATATTTCACACAAAAAAGTTAGTCGAATGTTTTCTTTTGCAGGGAGTT
>BOPN01001941.1:225596-228096 GCA_017312705.2 Penaeus japonicus
CACCTCGTATACGTAAGCAGAGTCCAAGAAGGTTAACTTAACTATACGTCTTCATAGTTATGAATATTAAGAAATGTCGCCGCGACGCCACGCTCTTAATAATGTTGGTGTTTTTTTTTCTAAATCTACAATATATTGAAGAATAATAGACAATAAATTTTACTTCAGACTTTTACCGTTGTTTATCTTTTTTTGTTTACCGGTATTTCCCTACCCCTCAGCAGTTGTCAATTTCTTTTTTGTCTACCAATTCTCTACCTACCTCGTAATTTGCTCAGAAATACGACCAACAACACCGGAAGAATTAATGCCACATACCATAATTGGCGAAGGAGAATGAGAATGAGGAGAAGGATGACAACAAGGCGGTTAGCGTCGGGTTCCGGGAAACGGGCGGGAAGCGGTACACGTGTTGAGGCGAGGATGTGTTCAGACTCTGAGGGATACGGACGGCCGAAATGAGTCAGGAAAACGAGATGGAGGGAGAAAACTAGGATTTCTGTACAAACACTTATCTGGCAGACTGCTTTCTTGGGTTCTAGGGTTAGATGTGGGTTCTTTGTAGTAATGCGCCTTTGTAGTTGTTTATTGTGAAGCTACAGACTCCCTCCTTGTCTCTCTTATCCGAGATGTATAAGATATCTAACGATCCTTGCACTGTACTTGGATGGCGAGACTCTGTCATCACACAAGCACTTAATACAGGCGGAGTTTTCCTTTAAGTCTGGGAAATTTCCAGGTTTGTAATGTCTTCCAAACACAGTGGCCATCAAGAGACTGATTTTGAATTTGGAGAGTAGAAGAGTTGCCAAGTCTTGTGAGTGCACTGATGCCAAATTCAGTTATTTTATTTATATTTTTTTACCAGACTTAAGTGTTTTATTGCCAAAAAGTTTTTTTTTTAAGATATGGAAAGCTAATACACTACAGGCAAAAAAAAAGAATAAAAATAAAAAATGAAAAAGTAAAAATAGATAAATAAAAGATAAAATGAAATTAAATAAAATAATCATACATATATCGTGTATATTTGATACCGTGCGTGAGAATATGTTTCCCATTGAAATAAAGTTGTATAAGGCAACTAAGACACGATTGTTTTATTCTAAAATTTATCGAAAAAAAATCATGTTCTGATATAATATTCATGATGTAAGATATCATACTCGATATCGTTCAGTTAATAGATCAATTTCGCGTTGATATTTTTTTTCATAATCAACACTCTACCCGTATACAAGTTTAGTGTTATTATAGATTCATAGGCCCTTTTTATTAAAAAAAAAAAAAAAAAAAAATCACCCAAAGAACGAATTTTATGATAAAACAAATATTTTCAATGGAGGAGAAACAGGCTTACGTCACAGTTACGTGTTGTCCTTATCATGCCTTTATTCACATATACCAGTCAACTGTGGTGAAAGTGAGTGACTTGTTTGAATGTTTGCTTGTGTTTGTATGGGTTTTTAATGGTTGTTTGAGAAGGACAAAGTTTTTAAGTAGAATCCTTTTCTTTGTCTGAATCCTTTATTTACCTGCAACCGAACCCAAGGATTTTTTTTTCTAAATGAAAAATAAAGATATTGAGGGAGTAAAGGCTTTTTAAATACACTTTTAAAAATGTTCTTTGTTCTTCATATTACGTGTTATTCATAATATGATTTTTGATATTAAAGCCTGTATTGCTATATTTCTCGTTCTTTTATCATCCTCATCATCATTAGAATCATCATTATAAACATTGTTGTCCGTGAATACTAATGAAATTCTATCTCCTTCTGCATAGGTCTAGGTTACATTATTTTATTAGCTTATTTATTCACAGTGTAAATTTTAATTACTGGTGTAGGCCTATATCTTGCTTATCAACCCAAACCAATATTCACGAATGCTTTTAGTCCTTTTCATCTATCCTCCCTCCTCCTCCTCCATCTCCCTCACCCCCACCCTCTCCTTCTCCCTTTTCACCTGCCCTCCCTCACACACTCCCCGCTTCACTCCCCTATCTTCCATCATCTCCCTCACCCCTATCTCTTCCTCCTCCATCTCCCTCACCCCTATCTCTTCCTCCTCCATCCCCCTCACCCTTATCTATTCCTCCTCCGTCTCCCTCACCCCTATCTCTTCCTCCTCCGTCTCCCTCATCCCAATCTCTTCCTCCTCCATCTCCCTCACCCCTATCTCTTCCTCCTCCATCTCCCTCACCCCTATCTCTTCCTCCTCCATCCCCCTCACCCTTATCTATTCCTCCTCCGTCTCCCTCACCCCTATCTCTTCCTCCTCCGTCTCCCTCATCCCAATCTCTTCCTCCTCCATCTCCCTCACCCCTATCTCTTCCTCCTCCATCCCCCTCACCCCTATCTCTTCCTCCTCCATCCCCCTCACCCCTATCTCTTCCTCCTCCATCCCCCTCACCCCTATCTCTTCCTCCTCCATCCCCCTCACCCCTATCTCTTCCTCCTCCATCCCCCTCACCCCTATCTCTTCCTCCTCCATCCCC
>BOPN01001941.1:243096-246440 GCA_017312705.2 Penaeus japonicus
TGACGAGTTTTACCGAGGCTGACAAGTGGAAGGGCCGATTTTTGTTGCTGATGTAGCTGCGATGACCACTCAGCTAACAAGGCCTGCTGATCGCTGCAGTGCAACAACGTCCAATGTTTATTGCTTGCTCAGACGCACGCACGCATAACGAGGGAGGGAGCAAAAAGAGGGAACAGAGGGAGAACCATAAACATGCACTACTAACACAGGCACAGCTTCGTGTGGATAAGCACGAGAGAAAACGAGAGGCGAGAGAAACGAAAGAAACGAGAAGGAAGAGAAACGAGAGATGAGAGAAACGAGAAGCGAGACAAACGAGAGGGGAGAGAAACGAGAGGCGAGTTAAACGAGAGACGAAAGAAACCAGAAGCGAGACAAACGAGAGGGGAGAGAAACGAGAGACGAGAGAAACAAGAGGCGAAACAAACAACAGGGGAAACAAACGAGAAGCAAAACAAACGAGAGACAAGACAAACGAGAGACGATAGAAACGAGAGACGAGACAAACGAGAGGGGAGAGAAACGAGCGAAAGATCGAGAAAGGGGAGACAAGCCTTCGACGCCATCTCGCGACTCATCGGGAGAAGACAACACCAGCATCACACTCCAGACGTCAAAGACTCAGAAATCGAAGAGTTAGAAGTACGTCGCTTTGCCCTGTCGGGAAGTCATCAAGGAGGCTCTTGTGAAAGACGGTTCAAGAGGCTATTTCAAGATGTCTTTGTAGGATAGTTAAATAGATAGATAAATAGATAGATAGATAGATAGATAGATAGATAGATAGATAGATAGATAGATAGATAGATAGATAGATAGATAGATAAATAGATAGATAGATAAATAGATAGATAGATAAATAGATAGATAGATAAATAGATAGATAGATAAATAGATAGATAGATAAATAGATAGATAGATAAATAGATAGATAGATAAATAGATAGATAGATAAATAGATAGATAGATAAATAGATAGATAGATAAATAGATAGATAGATAAATAGATAGATAGATAAATAGATAGATAGATAAATAGATAGATAGATAAATAGATAGATAGATAAATAGATAGATAGATAAATAGATAGATAGATAAATAGATAGATAGATAAATAGATAGATAGATAAATAGATAGATAGATAAATAGATAGATAGATAAATAGATAGATAGATAAATAGATAGATAGATAAATAGATAGATAGATAAATAGATAGATAGATAAATAGATAGATAGATAAATAGATAGATAGATAAATAGATAGATAGATAAATAGATAGATAGATAAATAGATAGATAGATAAATAGATAGATAGATAAATAGATAGATAGATAAATAGATAGATAGATAAATAGATAGATAGATAAATAGATAGATAGATAAATAGATAGATAGATAAATAGATAGATAGATAAATAGATAGATAGATAAATAGATAGATAGATAAATAGATAGATAGATAAATAGATAGATAGATAAATAGATAGATAGATAAATAGATAGATAGATAAATAGATAGATAGATAAATAGATAGATAGATAAATAGATAGATAGATAAATAGATAGATAGATAAATAGATAGATAGATAAATAGATAGATAGATAAATAGATAGATAGATAAATAGATAGATAGATAAATAGATAGATAGATAAATAGATAGATAGATAAATAGATAGATAGATAAATAGATAGATAGATAAATAGATAGATAGATAAATAGATAGATAGATAAATAGATAGATAGATAAATAGATAGATAGATAAATAGATAGATAGATAAATAGATAGATAGATAAATAGATAGATAGATAAATAGATAGATAGATAAATAGATAGATAGATAAATAGATAGATAGATAAATAGATAGATAGATAAATAGATAGATAGATAAATAGATAGATAGATAAATAGATAGATAGATAAATAGATAGATAGATAAATAGATAGATAGATAAATAGATAGATAGATAAATAGATAGATAGATAAATAGATAGATAGATAAATAGATAGATAGATAAATAGATAGATAGATAAATAGATAGATAGATAAATAGATAGATAGATAAATAGATAGATAGATAAATAGATAGATAGATAAATAGATAGATAGATAAATAGATAGATAGATAAATAGATAGATAGATAAATAGATAGATAGATAAATAGATAGATAGATAAATAGATAGATAGATAAATAGATAGATAGATAAATAGATAGATAGATAAATAGATAGATAGATAAATAGATAGATAGATAAATAGATAGATAGATAAATAGATAGATAGATAAATAGATAGATAGATAAATAGATAGATAGATAAATAGATAGATAGATAAATAGATAGATAGATAAATAGATAGATAGATAAATAGATAGATAGATAAATAGATAGATAGATAAATAGATAGATAGATAAATAGATAGATAGATAAATAGATAGATAGATAAATAGATAGATAGATAAATAGATATTTATAATTTTCATTAATGGTCTGTACTCTTCTTTGCGAGACGACGACAGGATGGCCAAAGAGAGAGAGAGAAAGAGAGAGAGAGAAAGAGAGAGAGAGAGAAAGAGAGAGAGAGAGAGAGAGAGAGAGAGAGAGAGAGAGAGAGAGAGAGAGAGAGAGAGAGAGAGAGAGAGAGAGGGAGAGAGAGAGAGAGAGAGAGAGAGAGAGAGAGAGAGAGAGAGAGATGACAGACAGAGAGAGAAATAGAGGGACAAGCAGAAAGAGGTAGTTGAATAGATAAACTGAAACAAATAAATACTTAAGAAGATAGATAGATAGATAGATAGAAATAGAGGGAACACACACACACACCAAACACCTCTCCCTCCCCCCTCCACACACACACATTCACACCACGCACACCCACATACATCTAATTTTCTAAAAATAACATCCAAAGCCCTTCACAGAAACAAGCCATAGAGATTAGACACTACGCCCTTGAACATTTCAAACACATTCGAGAAAAAAGTGAACAAATATGAGTATGAGAAGGAACCCATTCACAAATGTGCATTTGGTAGAACAGGTGTGTGTAATGCAATTCATTCATACAATCACAGGAGACCGGGGGTATAAGGGGAGGCAGGGGTCAGTGCTAAAATGGATGCCTTTCTACTGTAAATGAGGTGATTACATATTCATCTCGTTTCTAGAAAAGGCGTGCTCTTGAGATATCCAAAAACGATTCTAAGCAATATCTATAGCTGTCATACAAAAATACACTGATACAGGGACACACACACAAATATAAATATATATATATATATATATATATATATATATATATATATGTGTATATGTATATATACAGTATATATATACA
>BOPN01001942.1:22500-25000 GCA_017312705.2 Penaeus japonicus
AGGAGGAGGAGGACGACGACGATGACGACGAGGAGGACGAGGAGGAGGAGAAGGAGAGGAGGAGGAGAAAAAAGATATAGAAGTAGAGGAAGAGGAAGAGAGGAAGATTAACAGTAGTTAGACTAAAATAACATACAGATAAAATGAAATGGCATATGAAATAAATACAGTTACAAAACACCACACGCGAATCATATCCAGATAACAACATCCCAATCACAAGAATTGACGCTAACATTAATGAGGAACACATCACATCCGCCTCGCGTAACATGACGCTAACATGTCACACCCTGGGCGTTACAAAGTGTAGGGGAAACTTCTTTAAAATGGGTCATTGTAGCAGTATCAGTAGAGTCATTATTATTGTGAGTATAGTGATAATGAGGATGATTATTGCTACTAATTCTATTGCTACCACTTCTACTATTATCATTATTATTATCAATATTATTATTAGAAGTAGTTTCATTATGATCATTATCATTATTATTAGCGTTATCATTATTGTTGTTTTGTTGTTGTTAATGTTGTTATTATCATAGTTATTATCATCATTAATATCATTATTATTATCATCAATATAACTATTATCAATAATATCATTATCATTATTATTATAATCTATGTTATTATCATTATTATTAACATTATTACTTTCATCATTATTAACATCATTACTTTCATCATTTTGCTTATTGTTACCATTATCACTATTATCATCACTGTTCCTATCACTATCATCCATATTATTCTCAATAATTGATTTCACATTATTATCACTACTATGTCCTATTCTCATTGCTGTTATCATCATCACTGCAACTGATATCACGGATATTGCTATGATCACCTTTGCAATTATCTTTGTTACTATTATTGCTTATACTATCATTATCATCATCATCATCTTCCAATATTATTCTCATACATAACATTGATCAGAAAACTAGTGAAGAAAAGAGAAAGAATTGATAACAACGGCAATGATTATTACTATTATTATAACAATGATGATGATATTGATGAGGATGGTTATGATAATCGTGGCAGTGACGATGATGATAATGATAACATGAATAATGACGATGATTATGATGATAAAGATTATGAAATGAATAGTAATGATTATAATACTGATGATGATAATGATTATAACAATAAAGATCATAAGAATGAGGATAATGATACGAATAATAAGGATAATGATAATGATGATGATAATAATATTGATAATAATGATAATAATAATGGTAATTATCATAATGATGATGATAATAATATTGATAATAATGATAATAATAATGGTAATTATCATAATGATGATGATAATAATAGTGATAATAATGATGATAATGATAATAGTGATGATAATAATGATAATGATTATAATGATGATAATAATGATAATGATAATAATTACGATGAGAATGATATTGATGATAATAATAATAATGATAATGATAATATTATCAACGATAACGATAACAATCCTAATGATGATAATGATGATAAGAGTAATAATTCTTATTATTATATTAATAATAATAATGATAATAATCATAACAATAATAATGATAGTAATGATAATGATAATAAAAAATAATGATAACAATAAAGTCTTTACCACCATCATCATCATCATCACCATCACCACCATTATCATCATCATCATTATCATCATCACCATCATCATGCATCATACATAAGGCTGGACTACGCATGTTCCAACCCCACTAGTTGCCGGTTGATCTTGTTATCCTATTGCAACCTCACCCCCCCCCTCAACCCCACCCCCACCCCCACCCCCACCCCCACCCCCAACCCACCTCGAGGTATTGTGATCACACGAGTTTGAGTTTTATGGCGCTTTTAGGTGCCTCTATCACATGACACTCAAGAAAACTTTATGGTGGAGCCAAAGACCGGGAGAGGCAGGGAGACTGGGGTGGGTAGGGTGATGGTGTGTGTGGGTGGGGGTGGGGGGAGGAGTGGGGAGTGGGGGGTACCCGTTGATTTTACTGACTGGTTGATCCTTGTTTTTTTTTTTTTTTTTTTTCATGGAAACGCCACCAAGAAGATACCCGTTGTCTAAAACCAAGGAGAAATTAGTCTCTTGGAAAAGAAATGAAGAAATATCGTTACGAGACTGTAATCGGTCTCAAGTCAACATTTTTATAGTCTTCAACGCACCCTCCGAACTTCACACGACTTCCTATTATGCAACTAAATTTGCAGATGCACAGTCGGGACCAAAGGTAAGATCGGCAGCATAATCAGCTAAGTTTCTTGTGGGTGTTCACAGTACGTAGCACTACCGTCTAGCTTCAAGTTACGTACAGCTGATAGCTAGCACATATATTTTGTTAGATGACACTTTATTAACAAGTGGACGTTTGTGAAACCACTAGCAACATCTGACTAGTTTATATTCAACAAAACACAGTCATTGTGTCAAAGTGACTATTATAATTCAGTACAACACAGTAATTGTGTCAAT
>BOPN01001942.1:32500-35000 GCA_017312705.2 Penaeus japonicus
CTGTCGAAATGTACTCCTAGATTTTTTACTGAAGTGCTTGGTTTAATTTGGTAGCCTTCGAAATCTATGGTTGTGTCTATGGGAATTTTAGCTAAATTTTGCCGACTACCTATGAAGATACATTGCGTTTTTTGTGGATTTATTTTAAGGCCATTGTTATCAAAATATCGTTTTGCTTTAACAAGAGTGTCTTGTGTGTTTCTTATCAATGCCTCTAAGTTGTTCACTGAGTCACTGTGGAGAAATTGAGAATCATCAGCGTACTGTATTAGATGACAGTTATGGACTTTGGTTGATAAATCATTAATGAAAATTGTGAATAGGATCGGGCCTAATATAGATCCTTGTGGAACACCGAAATAAACTGGTTGTGCTGATGATATACTCTCATTATTTTTTACCGATTGGGTTCTTGTACTTAGATAGCTATCAAACCAATGGGTATCAATTCCAAGGTTTCTTAATATTATGAAGAATTTTGTGATGGACGCTGTCAAAAGCTTTAGAAAGATCGCACAAAGTGAGTAAATTTACCTTATTGTTGTCCATGTTATTATAAATTTGGTCAGTAATCTGTAGCAACGCTTCCAGTGGATAACCTATTTCTAAAGCCATGTTGTGTTTTTAGATAATAGGTTATTGGTCTCCAGGAAATTCATCAATTGAATTGCCACTGCTTTTTCAAGTACCTTAGATAATACTGGAAGTATTGTGATAGGGCAGTATTATTCATGTCGTCTATATCCCCAGACTTGAAAATTGGTGTTACAATTCCATGTTTCCAAAGCGACGGGAAAACACCAGTGACCAGAGAGGTGTTAATGAGGATTGTTGTACAAAATGTGACCATCCCGAATAAAAAGCAAAGCAATATCGTCTGCTCCCACCGCATTTGTTTCGCGGAGTTGTTTTATCATTGGGATAAAAGTTTCTACGTCCACTAGTTGTGGTCTGAAAACATCAGTTATGAGCCTTGCCTGATCTGTGTTTTGATGTAATGTGGTGCCAATTGTTTGTTCATAAGTAAGTTTTCCAATTTGTGCAAAGAAGTTATTGAAATGGTCGGTGTTATGTGTAGAATTTGTGTAATTATCTGTGTATTGTTTGTTAGGCACTAATGTTTTAACAATTTTCCAAGTTTTATTAGAGTTGTTTTTATTTTCTGCAGACGTTTATTTCTGAAATAATTAGTCTTTGCCAATTGAATTGATGACTTAACATTTTTCTTTTTTGCTTTATAAATTGCCTGAAGGGCGGGCTCAAATCTGTTTCTTTTGAGCGCTTGTTGGGAATTATTTCTTTCGGCAATAGCTCTCTTGATGTCGTCATTCATCCATGGAGCAGGGGGACGTCTGACGATTCTTGTCACATAGGAGGCAGAGGCATCTGTCTGCTTTTTTATCACTTCCGTAAGGATGGTTACCTGGGTATCTACATTGTCTGTTGATAAAATATCTAATAGAGTTGGTTCTTTAGATATGATTACCTCGCATAATGACTGAGGGTCATAGTGATTGAAGTCACGAAAAGTTTTTGTAACCGGTGGTCGCTTTGGTTTCTTTATATTCAACGTCATCGTAATAAGTTCGCCTGTGATCAGCAACAGGACATGGAATGACGTCTGTATGGAGTATGGTATCTAATCTATTCGTTATTATTACATCTAATAAAGACGAGTTGTTTTCTGTGATCCTTGTGGGTTTATTGATCACTTGTTCTAGTTTATTTTTCTTGATTAACTTTGCTAACTTAGCATGTGGTTTATTTAAATCATCATTTAAGTCACCTAAGATAAAAAGTGATTTCTTTTTTAAGGACATTTCTCTAAAAACCTTTTCAAGATATTCAAAAGATTCAGATTTTGCATGGGGATGCCTATAGACGGCGCCAATAATGAAGGAAGGAAGCATGTTGCTTTGTACGGTAACCCAGACATCTTCTACGGCAGTATTATTAACTGTTGTAGTTGATATCCTATTTGACTTAAGGGTATCCCTTACAAATATGCATACTCCACCTCCTCGCCCTGCATCACATCGATAAACTTGATAATTTGGAATGTTGATAAAGTTACTTATCATTTCCTGGTGGAGCCATGTTTCACTAACACAGAGTATGTCTACATTTCTTTCCTTTACTAACAATACAATTTCTTCAAGGTGACCGAGGAGAGATTGTGCATTGATATGTTCTATTTTTAAGATGTTCTGTGACCTAATCACTGGCCGCGCTGACGGTTTTGCGCGGTCAAACATCCTGCTCGGTTTTGTACTTGTTTCTGTTTAAGAAAACCTTTACGTTATCAGGGAACACATCGGATTCTATAAAAAGTTCTGAATTTATATCTTTGCCTCTTACAGTAACAGTGAAGCTTGAATAATATTCATGTGTCATCTTAGTTTTGAAGGCTTTAACATTTGATATGCTGTCAAAATTACTAACGAGGAAGTCTTCAATATCTTCTTCGTTTGTATCCGGATGACAGCTAGTGATATATAAA
>BOPN01001942.1:67500-75000 GCA_017312705.2 Penaeus japonicus
GCGAATGCCCGGTGCCTAATTCCTCCGGCCGGCTTTTGTGGTTTCCCGCTTCGAACCTGTTTGCTCTTCTGAATCGCGGGCGGAGAGAGAGAAGCACAGCGAGTTTTGTTTATGCGGGGGACGCTGTGGAGGGAGGGAGGGGGGAAAGGGGAGGGAGGGAAGGGAAGGAGGGGGGGGAGGGAGGGGTATGGGTCTCATAGAGAAAGGGAAGAAGGGGAGGGAGGGGAAGGAGGAAAGTAGGGAGGGAGGGAAGAAGGGAAGGGAAAGGAGGGAGGGAGGGAAGAAGGGAAGGGAAAGGAGGGAGGGAGGGAGGGAAGAAGGGAAGGGAAAGGAGGGAATAAGGGAAGGGAGGGATGGAGGGAAGAAGGGAAGAGAGGGAGGGAGGGAAGAAGGGAGGGAGGAAGGGAGGGGAATGGGTCTCATAGGCATGTGGCGGAGGCAAGGGTCAAGGGGGTGATGAGGGAAGAGGGGGGGGAGTGCTCATAGGTATGTGGTGGAGGCGTATTCCCCTCAGCCAGGGGGAGAGGGGAATATCCATCACGGGGGAGGGAGGGAGGGAAGAGAAAATTCATACGTGGGTGGGGATGAAGTGGGATGGAGGGAGGGAGGGGGGGAGGGAGGGAAGAGAAAATTCATACGTGGGTGGGGATGAAGTGGGATGGAGGGGGGGGGGAGGGAGGGAGGGAGGGAGGGGAAGTCATTAGATGAATTCATACTGTAAGTGGATGGTTTTCAAAACACGTGAATGAAGTTGAGATTAACGTTGAATGTATTTGAATTCAATGCCAGTGTTCAAACCAGCGTAAAAAAAAAAAAAAAAAAAAAAAAAAAAAAAAAAAAAATAAACTACAGGAAAAAGAAGATTCAAAGAAAAGTAAGAAAGGAAAAAAATAATAATCATAATAAAAACGCTATGAAAAGAAAGAAACGAAAGACAGGAAATCAAAGAACTGCTTTTAGTTTTTTTTTTCTTTCTTTCTTTCATTTTTTCGTGTTTACAGACTGTTATTGTATTAAATATATATAAGAGTGTTAGGATCCAAAAACATGTGGGCGTGTGGGCGTGAATATTGATAACGATAACATGCGTTTGGTGATAAAGACAAGTAATAATGATCATTGTCATTATCACTCATATTGTTACCCTTACTCCCATGTTAATTAAAAACAATAATAATAATAATCAGTGATTATAATCATAATGATTATGTTTGCAGATATTGTTCTTCTAGTTGATATTTTCGCTATTATCATTATGATCATTATTATCATTGTCATCATTATTATGATCGTTACTATCTGGATTGTTATCACTATTATCGTGATTATTACTTTTATCATCATTATCATTATCATTACCATTATTCCCATTATCATTATCATCCTAATTACAAAAAGTAGTAAAACCAAATGAAAAATAGTACCATTATCATCACTTTCACCATTACAACTACCACATCAACGTTCTCATCACTCTCACCATCATCATCATCATCACCACCACCATTGGCCTTTGAATGGCCGCCATCACCATCAACCCAACCATGACCGAGATCAAAATACAGCAAATTACAGCAAAATTATAGCAAATCACAGCAAAATATAGCAACACTCCCTCGTTACCTTGGACTTTGCCTTGAATTTAATCGGATGTCAATTCTATCTCTGACGAATCTGTGAATACAATAATCATTTCTTTCTTTTTCGAACTGTTTTTAGTTTATCATGTTCCTTGTCCATGTATATATTGCATATTGAAATGAAATGAAATGCTTTGATATTAGGTTAGTTTAGATTCAAGATCGTGTATGGTGGTACACTAAGAATCAAGTGGATGGTGTTTGTCTTAGGGTAAATAGTAAGGAAATATTGGTACCTTCGGAAGAATATTTTGTGAAGAAGTAGCTGTTGATGAAAACTTATTTGTTTTCCTTAAAGAAAAGAAAAGAAAAATCCTTGCTCCAGATGATATGTGATTTTTTTTCCCAAGAGCACTATCTATGTACAACATGTTGGAATTTAAGTTTGTTCTTCTGTCTGTTAAATGCCAAATGTCGCAATAAAGATTAAAGCCTTGCGCACAGATATAAACATATTCATAAAAAAACAAAGGTTTAGCCAATTTGTTAAAGTCATAGTATTATTTTAAAAAATAACCTTTACAACAAGATACTTCATGACGTCATGGAAGTCATAACGTATATAATGACGTCACGGTCCTGTAACCTTAATATTTGCCTTAAAGATTCCAATGTTTGTAGCTGCATACTCTTCAAACGTAAAGTATTTATTTAATTTCCCTGTATGCCATGAAATGTCGAGGTCATGATACGTATGCTGTGCATGACATTACGCCGATATATTTTTTTAGCCACCAGACATTAAAGTTTTTCATTTTATAAGAAATAAAAAAATAAAAAAAATAGACATAAATACGCTATTGTCAATCTACACATTTGAGTGTTTGTAAGCAATTCCATTCACTTTCAAATTTTCAAGTTTTTGAAACCAAGAATTTCTCTTTTTTTGCCATTGATGTTTAAATAATTAATATTTTTTTTTCTCGTACTATTTTTACTTCCACCCACAAAACTCGTTCAATTATGATGATATAATAAACAAATCTACAAGTAATATGAATAATAATACGAATATAGATTAATAAAAATGAATAGAGTGGGTGGCGTGTGGACATTTCTCGCTGCTTTCTTATTTCATATCTCTGTACACTTTTTCCTTCTCTTGTCTACCATCTTCATCACCTTCTCCCTCTGGTAGGTCTTCTTGCTGAAGTCCAAGCGATCAGGTATTGAATTACTCCACGACACAGGACCAACAGTCAGAACTAGATCGTGACAGTTTGTATCGAGAATAACTGACAGTTAAACAAACGTCTTGAGGTTATGAAGAGTACTGCCACAGCACAAAATTCCGATCGCACAGCCGAAGGGGAAGCCAAAATGAGCACTATACCCCATTGTCACAAAGGTTATATTAGCGTGGCCCTTGAACTGCTTACGCCTTTTGGATTCCGCGGCCATCAGAGGTTTCCAATATTACTCGCATAACGTTTCTGAATAAATTTACTACTTAAAAACGCTCATGTTTGCGTTTTGACCTTTTTCTTGTACTTTGCCCATATCAGTGAGCTTCCTATGACATTAATTTTCGTTCTTTTGTCATTACTTATGCTGTTATTTGAGATTATTAATATGTTTCACATCTACTCTCTCCTTGTTTGTTTACATCAGTCAGCTGATCCGCGATATACTAAGCTATAATGCTGGAATTAAACCAGTTTAATCATAAAAAAAATAAGGTTACTGGTTACTCAGTGTTATGAGGAATGAATGAGGTTTTAAAACTTATCTTTGAAATTTTGAAGGGTTCTACAAGTAGTTTGTGAATTTATTATAGTTTAATAATTAATTTAGTAGTTTTTAATTTTAAATATAAGTGATTTACGTAGCCATGTGTAAAAAAAACAAAAACAGTATGCATTCTCGTCGTGAACTGTCTTTGCTGCATTTACAATTTCAGTCAAAAATAGGTATATATATTTTTTTATAATGAAAAACCTAGCTCCGCCTGAAAAAAATATTCCAGCTGTATGGTCTTGGTGCCCCCCTCCCCCCCCCCATCCCACCCCTCACCCATGATAGATATTTCGTTGCACCATTGATATTTTCACAAGAATATTTTCACAAGAATATTGATATTTTCACAAGAATAGGTCCCCCCCTCTTACCCCCCACCACCACCACCCCTCACCCATGATAGATATTTCGTTGCACCATTGATATTTTCACAAGAATATTTCACAAGAATATTTCACAAGAATTGATATTTTCACAAGAATAGGTCTCCCCCTCTTACCCCCCACCACCACCACCCCTCACCCATGATAGATATTTCGTTGCACCATTGATATTTTCACAAGGATATTACAGTCCGTACAATTTTAGTTGGGCTTTCTCCATCATAACGAGTAAGCAGTCGAATATTTTTTGCTTAACGAAAGAAGACAGATTAATGATTGGACCCTAATTTTAAAATGTAAAATATTTGAGAATTCTTTGGGAAAAGTTACGTCAATTCAAAGTATGACTAATGAATATCTTAATGATTACCTAGCCTGAAATAAAAAATAAAATAAAAAATCAAGTTTCCCTTGGCTTTGAAACCCACAAACTAACTATTTTAATTACTGTACGTCACTTTCCACTTACTGCTGGAAAAAAATAACATCACAGTTCTTAAAAAAAAGAGATAGAAAAAAAAAGTTTGCCCGACTCAGAACTGACACAATTTCAAACAGACTGAATATAAGTCTAAAAAAAAAAAAAAAAAAAAAAAAGATGTCAGGTCACAAATGGATCTTTTTTTTCCCAGAAAATAAAAATCCACCACCGATCAGTTATACTCTAAACAAAACATCAAATGCTAATAAACCTCTACATGCAAATTGCAAAAGGAGGGAAAAGTGTTCAATTTTCAGCAAATAAATAAAATTAAGAATAATCACTGCATCTTAAGAGAGAAAGTGAATACCTAGAAATGATTAACTTTCGTCCAATCAACCGGTTATAATTGGGAGATAATGCGGCCATAACAGATTGTACTTATAACAAATAATTATATATGTCCGTCCCTTTTGCAATACTTAAGAACACGTGACGGTCGTGAAAGCTCGTGGTTAAGTGGCTCCCATCGGCCAAGAATATTGTCTATATTTTTTCCCCGTGTAAAATTATGTTTGATAATTAGATTATATATTCCTGGTTGTAAACATATGGCACAGGTATGGTATCGATCCCTGGTATGAGTATACCTTCGTAAATGTTTATATCTGCATACAATGTTATGATTACCATCGGATCCATTATATATATATATGTGTGTGTGTGTATATATATATATATATATATATATATATATATATATATATATATATGTATATATATATAAACATATATATATATATATATATATATATATATATATATATATATAATATATATATACATATATACATATATATATATATATATATATATATATATATATATATATATATATATATATATATGTATGTATATATATATATATACATATACATATACATATACATATACATATACATATACATACACACACATATATATATATATATATATATATATATATATATATATATATATATATATATTATATATATATATATATATATATATATATATATATATATATATATACTTTGAAAAGACGTAGTATTACACCTTTTGGAAGAATACTTGCCAAAACACCATTTACATGAAATGTAAAAGAATAAAAAATAGAATAATAATAATAATAATAATGCATATTAACAGAATGATTTTAGCATGTAGTAACATTTTGGTACACATATTTTTTTTTCGTTCCACCCTACCTGACACATCTCACATATTGATCCTAACAAAGTACAAATATATTGGAAAAATTTTCTTTCTCTTATGATTTTATCAAAAGAGGTGAATTAGGTGAAGGCTGAGCACAAAGCACCTTTAAAGACTCTATTACCTTGTCCTCTTTCGGTGTTGTTTCAATTAAATCCAAAGATAAGAAGCTTGAAGATTGCAGACAAGCAACCTGAAGTATTTGTCCACCTCTTACGATCTTTGGTAAATCTATTTATGACTTTTCTGTGTACTTTTGAATAATATAATACTTCCCGGGGGTTGATTGTTAATTGTGGAGTTTAACCAGTGTTTGATTAATCAACACAGACCTTCCCCTCTTTATTTTTGACATGTGGTCAGTCCTCAAAATTGTTTCGGTAGGCCTATCTTAAATGTATAATGCGCTGCTTAGGTGTTGAAGTACGATAGGCTTCTGATACTTGCCTTATTCCATTATGGAGTTTCCTTACACTTCTTTCTCCTTTTGGATTTTGATTGGATAATTTTCTTAACCGTATATTTGTAAAGAGAGGAAATCGTAGGTGTTAAATATGGCCTGTGCTCTGTCTGTCAAAATATCACGATGGTTCAATATGTGCTTGTAAGATGAATTGGAGGAATGGTGTGTATATATATTATGTGAATTTCAAGGAAAGAAGGGATTTGGGAGAAAACTTAACACAAGTAGAAGGAAAAGAAACTGACAAGATACCGTACATCTTTACAGGAACTTGAACAAATGAAAGATCAGTTAGTGGAAGATGTATCAGTGGCCAGTAACGTTCATGAGCAGATACCAAGCCTCTCTGCCTAAGACAAGACTGCATTTTTTTCAGTTCCAACGGCTGTCGTCAAGCAAGAAAAGACTGAGGCAAAGTAGTAACCATTTGAAAATTAAAGTAAATTTATATTCAAACACAGTGGCATATATGTATAACATTCAAAACATTATTGTCTTCTGTTTGCGTAACTCTGTTTTATGGATATTGATTTTTAAATGCAGTATTATAAACATTTGCTAATTTTTTGAAGCTACGGATGTCAAATATGGTCTGTGTTTCTTCAGTAGTTGGTAGATCTCTTCCAGAATATTCCTCATTCCATTGCCACAGTATTTCTCCATTCCATACGTCAAGCTTATTCTGTTGGTGTCATAGTTTGGTTTATTTACGCAACTGAATCATATTTAATTCCCATCATATTTTTTTTTTTTCTTTGGAAGATCTTGAAAGAAAAAAAAATGACTTCCACTGAATTTGCACAAAAAGGAAACAATGGTCGCTGGGAAATGTTCAAAATTAATGGTGTTCATTTTGTGCATCAAATTGTATTTTCTCTCCGGTCTTTTAGTATGGTTGGTCGTCTTCTGGGAAAATTGAGTTCTCAGTAGCTTTCCTAATCATCTTAAGGTAAATCTTTAGAGTCGTTCCCGGAAGTGAAGGAATACGAGGAATATTTTTTTATTTTCCATTTTTTTTTTCTCTGGGGGGGGGGGGGGGGCGAGGACGGCCACTTGAAAATAAGTTAACCTGAAGTGTCGACGATTTTTTTTTTTTTTTTTTTTTTTTTTTTTCTTTCTTTTCCGAGATTGTTATGCACTTTGATGTAAGAAATATCTTAAGGGATTTAAAGGGATTTGGGCTCATTAGTAAGGAAGATATACATTAAAAAAAATAATAATAAAAATGGAATTTTCGAATATAGTTTGTTAGGGTTTGCATGAAAATACCCTTGTATGTTCAATCTTATTCTCTTTCGAGTGTCTTCGATTTTTATTTATTATAAAAAAAGGAAAAGTGATCTCACTTTTTCGAAACTAGAAAAGAAAAAAAAAACTTTCAATTGACAACACTGGAATTCATTCTTCAAGTTTTGATAAAATATTATGAATATAAACAGATGTCTATTTCAGTATATATGTATTTTTCGAATACATATTCCCTTATTCCCCGGTTGTATTTCGATTATAGTTTTTATCACATAACATAATTGTACTTGAAACATGCATTAGCACAAGGTCAATTTCTTATAATGAGTCAGTCAGATCTCTTTTTAGTGT
>BOPN01001942.1:77500-80000 GCA_017312705.2 Penaeus japonicus
ATATATATATATATATATATATATATATAGATAGATAGATATAAACACATAAATTCCCTTTAAATTCCTTTTTTTATCACTTCAAAAGGAAACCAGGTATTCTACTAGTTCTCCAAAGCACCAGCACTTCAATATGCAATAAACTGAATACTCCAGATTTCGACCCAGCTGATAGCGCAACAGCTGACCGTAGTATTTCTTACGCTGTTGCTCTCGTCATGAATTAACTCCATTCACGAGGCCTGGACACCTGAGCATAGACGCCCAGCTGACCTTTATCACCCCTGCTGCAACGTAAGGTCAGACAGAGTCTATCTAAGGAAAAAGAAAAAGAAGAAAAAAAAACACATCGAATATTTGAAATTACTGCTTCAACGTAATGGCAAAGTTCATTAGAGTTGTTGCAGGTGAAGTGAGTTTGAATCAACATTGCTTCACGCAAACAAGTTGCAACAATGTGCTTCGCTGCTGCGTTTCACTTGAATAAACTGACTCCCCGTTTTGCCGCTGTTTGGGGGTACTATTATGTTCCTCAAATATGTGCTCTGCAAAGACTGATTTTTAGGATTTCGTGTAATTTTGAAAAGCACGGTCGTAATATCATATGCATAGATATATATATGCATATGTATATATACATATGTATGTTTGTGTGTGTGTGTGTGTATGTATATATATATGTATATATGTATATATCTATATATATATGTATATATGCGCGCGCGCGCGTGTGTGTGTGTCTGTGTGTGTGTGTGTGTGTATGTATATATATATATATATATATATATATATATATATATATATATATATATATATATTTCTGATTTAGCATAATATTTCATATTTCATGTACATCTCTTCAGGAAAAGGTGACCATGTTATTTGCTTCCAATGTGGTGTTGGTATACGTAATTGGGAGAGTTATGACGACCCATTAACGCAACACGCCATGTGGAGTCCTAGTTGTTGTTTCATTCATATTTTTGCGGGACAGCCTTTTATTGACCAGGTAAGATAATATAATATAGCTCTCTCTCTCTATATATATATATATATATATATATATATATATATGAACTGAGTTCATTGTGGCAAATGGATAGAAGTGGTATAAATGAGACAGAATAACCCGCGTTTCTGGTTACCCCGTCTTCAGAACTACATGTGGTTGACTGCATATTATAACAACACTTATATTCATGAGTTTGTGTGTTTGTGCTCGTGTGTGTGTGTGTGTTTGTGTTCGTGTGTGTTTGTGTGTGTTAGTGTACGTGTATGTCCGTGTGTGTGTGTTTGTGTTCATGTGTGCGTGTGTGTTTGTGTGTGTTCGCGCGTGTATGTGTGTGTGCGTATATGTATACGCGTGTACATATATATCATCCGCCTACTCTCACACACCCACCCGCACGCACGCACACACCCAACCTCGACACACTGCGATGGGCGCGGTTCGCTTTCCACCGCTAGAGTCAGCATGCATTATAGAGCAGTGCTTCCAAGACATTCACCCATCGCGAAGCTCGCCGTCAGCACAGAGATGTTAACTTACGATGGCTCTTCATTCTCATCAAAGTTGCATTTCACCCTCGGCGGCCACTACGAAGGGTCAGGTCTCCAGACGAACCAGAGGTCAGAGGTCAGAGGTTTGGTTCAAACTCTGACATATAAACCCGGAGATAAGTTGGAGGAACGACCTGTTTTTTTTTTTTTTTTTTTTTTTTTTTTTTTTTTTTTTTTTTTTTTTTTTTTTTTGCCTTCTGTTTTGTTTTGGTGAGTCTTAGTTCATCGGAAATTACAAGACCTTTCAATTTGAATCGGCGGCTGTTGACATGTGTGGCGCTACCTGCTTTGACTCCTTCCTACTTCCCTTTTACTTCCTTCTATGCACCTTAGACATGTTCCCATCTTCTCTCACTTTTCTATTTCCCCCTCTTCATTTTCTTCCGTCTTCCACCCTTCTCCCTTTCCCTCTTCGTTCTTCCTCTGTTCCTCTTCTTCTCCCCACGCCTTCCACTTTCCTTCCTTCCTTCCTTCCTTCCTTCCTCCCTCCCTCCCTCCCTCCCTCCCTCCCTCTCTCCTTCCCTGCCCCCCTGCCCCTCCCCCTTTCACCACGAAACCCGAGTGAGAGGGAGCCTTTTGCATGATAAGAAGCTCCCAAGATTCGGATGCGTGTTCAGGGCACGTAAATCTTCAAGAGCTGGTTCACTTCTTTGTCATGCAACTGAAACATCTTCTTCTCTTCATCTTCTCTGTGTGTGTGGCCATTCCGAGGGGAGAGGAGGAGGGGGAGGGAGGGGAAGTAAGGAGGAGGGAGAGGAAAGCAAGAGGGAAGGGGAAGAGTAAGGTGGAATGAAAAGAGGGTGTAGGGAAGATGGTGGGATAGGGAAAAGATCGGTTAGTTAGAATAGCTAGAGAGGAGAAAGGGGGCAAGTGAGGGGAGAGGGAGAGAACAAAAGGGGGTTAGAAAATGTGAGGGAAGAAAAGGTAAAGGGGAAAGTTA
>BOPN01001942.1:143613-158613 GCA_017312705.2 Penaeus japonicus
TTTATACATTATATATATTATTGCCATTATTATTATTATTATTACGTTATTATTATTATTATTATTATTACGTGATAACATATATTATTATTATTATTATATTATTATTATTATTATTATATTATTATTATATTATTATTGTTATTATGCTATACATACATTATATTATTACATTATATATACATATATATATATATATATATATATATATATATATATATATATATATATATATATATATATATTACGACCACTTCTCCTATACTTACTTTAATTGGCCTTGTTCGTGTTGAATCAATTTCATTTCTTTATTCTGAAAACTTAACACCTGATTCAACACTGGGAAGTGGTGTAATAACATTGCCACAATGTCCTTTATATTGTGCCAACTGTGATCTAATCTTATGTGAGATACAAGAGTATTAATTGTTCAACTTCAGACAATGAAACAATTATATATATAGAGAGAGAATTCAAAACTATATCAAAATAAAGTTGTCTTCTTCATTTAACAAAACATAAGAAATAAACACAATATGAATCTTCAGATAACTGACACAAAACCAAATAATCTATTTTTCACTAGCACCTCCAATCGTATTCACTCGTAATAATTCCAATCCCCGTATAAATGGATTTCCCAAATACTGTGAGACAAACATTAACTATTTTAGTTAACAACCTGATTAGGCAAATCACAACATCCCACAGCATGAAAATATACAGTAAACCTTCTTTCTGTCCCTATTTCCCAAGTGTAAACAATGGACTCTAATACCAATGTACGAACACACTAACTATTTACGTTAATATCACAATAATTCTACCACTGAGATCAAATACATCCACCAAACCTTGTAGCTGAACCCATCGAATCCACGATAAACACCACAAGAATCACAACTTGGAAGAAATAACGTTAGAATCGACCAAACAAAATAGTGAGAGATCACATCAACTATCACAGCCTGGGTTCCCCACGTGTCTCTCTCGAATGTCAACAAAACACTCCTGACTAGGACGCTTGGTTTGCGCATCTCGCTCTTCACTTGAAACAAAATCAGTATACATTAAATAAAGTAAAACAATTATAATTTTCTATATTAGGAATCAGGGCGTAATATATATATATATATATATATATATATATATATATATATATATATATATATATATATATATATATATATATATGTATGTGTGTGTACATATATATATATATATATATATATATATACATATATATATATATATATATAATATATATATATATATATATATATATATATATATATATATATATATATATATATATATATATTTTATATATATATAATATATATATATATATATATATATATATATATATATATATATATATATGTATATATATATATATATATATATATATATATATATATATATATATATATATTAATTTATATATATATATATATATATATATATATATATATATATATATATATTATATATTTTATATATATATATATATATATATATATATATATATATATATATATATATATATATGTTATTATATTATTACGAGCAGCAATATATATATGCATATATGCATATGAACGTGTAAGTTATTTGACTGCACACGAGCAGGATGGCGAAATTTTAACACGTCTACCCGACCTGGGGTTGGAGCATAATCCTTTTAATTTGATAGTTGCAAAATAATTATATTACTCTTATAGCCTATAGATATAAAAGCACTTTAGAACTTTACAATCGCCGAGCATTAACCCCTTAACGCCCACACACCCATAACAAATCCCGGTGGGACCAACCGTCTGTGCAAACATTGAGATCAATTCTATCATGAATAAAATAAATAATAAAACTGTTTGCTTTATCACACATTATCATAACACTATCGTCTGATACTCTTGACATTTATTCTAATAATCCTGTCAATTTTATTGTATCAAATTCTCAAAGCCCATTATTCCATTAGTTACGATGGCCATTCCTATTACAAAAACTGTAGTTACATAGAACAGGAAATTTGATTAACTGAATACTGAGAAGACTTAGATGATAATCTATATAAGAAAGTATAATCCAGGCTTTGTTATGTGGTATTATCTGTCTCTCATCCATGCTTTTCTTTTCCCTAAAAAACGCCCCTACCTTTCGTGATATATTCGGTAGAGTAAATTAAACTAAGGTCGTATATCTTTCGTTCGCTCTAGGGCAAAATTGATTATGTAATGCTATTATGTAAAGCTATGTAATTTAAAGTTGTTTGATGAAGTTTCCTATGAAATATCTAGTGTATATGCCTGGATAACTTTTTTTTTTAAGATATACTTCTGAAAAGATCTGATGATTATACCTGCAGTACAACCAGTAATGTTATAGAATTTTTCCAGTACTCCATGCAATATGCTTGTTCACCGCCCCTGCATGATATTCCGCTCTACCATGATCTGTAGATATCGCCTGGAAGAGAGCCTTAATCTGCACATCTCCTGGCTAGTTTGACGTGCCAATCAATATATATAACCAGTCATGAATTACGTGTTTTAGTGTGTTTATCCATGGATGTGTATGCATGCATCTGTGTGTACATTTTTTTTAATGTGTTTTTTCATATGTGTGTGTGTGTGTATGTGTGTGTGTGTGTGTGCGTGTGTGCCGGATTGAGCTTGTGCATATAGCTGTGTGTCCGTTCCAGATGTTACGAATAAACCTTACCACCAAATTTCAATCTTTCAGAAGAGATAAACTCCCAAATGATATCAGGCTAACCTATTCGGGCTAAACGCTTGAATAATATTTGTTGAACGATCATAAGTTTGGCCACAATATTCCCCGGCGTCATTGACAGTTTGGACTTATAGCCAAAGGTTTATGTGACAATAAACACCAGTGTTGCTTTGCGTGGCCAGACGAGGAAACTCATTTCATGGTTGGCTCGACAGTAGTGCCGCGGGGTGCTAGTTTATGCAATCATGGAGGTAACAAACGATTTAATATCTTGGGTGTCACAAAGCTATGGGTCTTGCTGCCTCCATACAGGCAATAGCCGGGCGTGTCTATTCTCAGCGGATTCTGTTCATAGATTCGCTGTCTGTCTTATTAAGAGGTTATTGGACTTTTACTGCTTCGCATTACGCCAATCCAGATCTCTCTCTTTCTTTCTTTATATTTCTCTCTCTCTCTCTCTCTCTCTCTCTCTGTCTCTCTCTCTCTCTCTCTTTCTCTCTCTCTCTCTCTCTCTCTCTCCCTCTGTGTGTGTGTGTGTGTATATATATGAATATATATATATATATGTGTGTATATACATATGTATATGTATATATATATATATATATATATATGTATATATATATATAAATATATATATATATATATATATATAATGTATATATATATATATATATATATATATATATATATATATATATATATACATATATATATATACACATATACATATATATATATATATATATATATACATATATATATATATATATATATATATATATATATATATATGTATATATATATATATAGATTTGTATATATATGTATATATATGTATGTATTTATATGTATATATATGTATACACACGAATACAAATATATATATATATATGTATATATAAATATATATATATATATATATATATATATATATATATATATATATATATATATATATATATATATATATAATCACACACACATACACACATACGCATTACTTTTCTAACATTTTACAATAAGACTAAGAATTACAACTGCATACGAAACGTGTGATCTTAGAAAGGAGATAATCTAACGAACATATTATTACAAAATTAACATGATAGAGCAAAGACAAACCACAACTAGAGGAAGCATTGCAACTCGTTAAGGTTTTCATATAGCTCTTATTCTCAAATTTAAAATCTTATATCCAATGACTGCGATACTACCCGTAATCTTAAGTGCATTGATCCTTGCAACCATCATCATTGATCTTTAATGCAGTGAGCGATATATTTTTATCCGAGTACACTGTCAATCGGCTGCGTGGCTCATGTAAGTGGCATATGTAATGTTGTTCGAGGCATTATATTTTGAACTTATATATGTTGCATTTGTTTTCCGTTCACATTCATTGTTATCCAGTGTCAGCCTGGAAACAGATATTGCAACTGATGCCACCGGGATAGATAGTTTTATTGTAAATGATTTTCGGAAGCTGCAACCATTTATTGCTCAGTCATATTCCCTTCAACACGCCATCTGTTCACATTCATTCTGTGGCCTTAGGTGATGTACCTCGCTTGTTATTGTTGTGTGTAATTCGGCTACAGATGCTCTGAAATGTTTTGTTAATGATGGAATGGGAAAAAAGGTTGAATTAATTGAGAGCGAGAGCGATAAGGAGAGAGAGAAAGTGAGAGAGAGAGAAAGTGAGAGAGAGAGAAAGTGAGAGAGAGAGAAAGTGAGAGAGAGAGAAAGTGAGAGAGAGAGAAAGTGAGAGAGAGAGAGAGAGAGAGAGAGAGAGAGAGAGAGAGAGAGAGAGAGAGAGAGAGAGAGAGAGAGAGAGAGAGAGAGAGAGAGAGACGCAAGCCTATATATAGCAGAGTGTATCCCATAATAAGTATGAGGAGGAATAGCGAACGTGGTTCAATGAATGCGTGAATATTTTAGCACACACACACACACACACGCACACACACACACCCCATCCCTCAGCGCAGTTACACCTTCCATTTCCACCTGTGGTTTTCGTGGTCGCCTGAACAGCCTGGAAACGTCAGTGAAGCTGCGAACAAGCAATGCAGCGTCCCATAACGAGGCAGTTCATGAGCGAGCAATGTGATCATGCACCGAGACCGACACCTACAGCTGCGCGGGAGATGCCAGATGCTTCGATTTACAGGGTCATGCACTGGGGAATCAGCAGGACACTCGAACTCATACATCGGGGTTTTAGGAGCCGTCAGCCTCAGGGCATCGGTCAGCCACGTGCCTCGGATGCAACGCTTTCCGGGATGCAATATTCCTGCATTTCCTTCGTTCTGTGATTGGTGCGGAGATTATGACGAAATGTGGACGTATTCATCGATGGGGGGATATTGCCGAGTCATCGAGACATTTGAAATACTTCTATAACTTTATGGCAATGTAATGTTTGTTTATTTGCGTTTGAAGTTATAATGTAATTTTTGTTTATTTGCGTTTGAAGTTATAATGTAATGTTTGTTTATTTGCTTTTGAAGTTATAATGTAATGTTTGTTTATTTGCGTTTGAAGTTATAATGTAATGTTTGTTTATTTGCGTTTGAAGTTATAATGTCATTTTTGTTTATTTGCGTTTGAAGTTATAATGTAATGTTTGTTTATTTGCGTTTGACGTTATAATGTTGTATTGTGTCATAGTGTTGTTGTTTTTATGGTTATAGTAATTTCAGACTATAAGAGATATTTGTCACTTAAAAGACCATATTAACAATTTTGTTACCTCAGACCATAGTCATAGTTTCCTGCTTTCTAGAAGACATAGACATGATATCATATATGGCCATGACACCAGTTTTTAAATGTCTGGGTAACGTGCTCGGGTTGATGACCTTGGTATCTTGGTATCTTAAACAGCAGCACTCTCCCGGAGGGGCTGGTGCCTCGGAAGACAGGGGGACTGAAGACACGAGAGTGACGTAAGAGTGGCTCCTCCTCCTCACGAGAGGTCTTGGCAGCCAATAACAGCCGCCCTTGGAGTGGGTGTGTGTGTCGAATTCTCAGGATGAAGGGAAGGACCTTCGACTTAATTGGCTCCACACACATACACACACACACACACACGCACGCATACACACACACACACAAACATACACACACACACACACACACACACAAACACACACACACACACACACACACGCAAAAACACACACAATGCAAATATACACCTACAGATAGATAGGTAGGCAAAAAGGTTAACGGATAAATCTTAATATAGATACAGATATAAAGATCTAAATACATCATAAATATATTTTTTCACTGCCTTTGTCATGGCCACGGAAATTAATTCTTAAAAGTCTCTTAATTCAGTCTGTAAATACCATTAATAATCTTTATCGAAAATATTATAATTAAATAGAACTTCATATACCTTGTATTTATTTTATAAGAAAGGTTGCATTTTTTTATCATTCGTATAAAAAAATATTTCCTTTGAAAATTTGATTCGAATAGAACCAAAGTACTATTGAAAGATGATATCTTGCTCTCCTGACATCACTGGTGCTTCAACATCCGCGTTTGAAGTCATGCATCACGGTTTAAACAACAAGTATGATTTCTTTGCTTGATTATGCATACCTAAGGCAAGGAAGCAGAGCAATTTATCCATAAAAAAAACCCACTGGAGCTAAGGTAAAAAGGTGGAAAATTTATGCAATCTTTTTGCTTGCATTATTCCAAATGATGCGAATAAGCTTCTTCAACATTATGCATGGTTGATTCTCTCTGTGATGCATTATGCTTGTTTGAAATCCTCTGTTTGGCGGATTCACAATCCTTTTGTAAGAACATGCCCGGAAAATAAGATGTATATCCCAGGTATAAAATCTGAAATTTCTTTTTCCTCAGAAATATTCACACATAGAATCATGTGTATATAGTATCTCTTTTTGTGTATATATATGTGTGTGTGTGTGTGTGTGTGTGTGTGTGTGTGTGTGTGTGTGTGTGTGTGTGTGTGTGTGTGTGTGTGTGTGTGTGTGTGTGTGTGTGTGTGTGTGTGTGTGTGTTTGTGTGTGTGTTTGTGTGTGAGTTACTTGCCTTACATGCAGGCATATTCAATTGTATGTAATAACCGAATTGATTTCAAAAGTCCTGATTATATTTCTCAACATATCCCATAAAGTTTCAGTCCCGCTAAACCATTAAAACTAAATAAAGTATGACACACGCACTTTCATAATGTCATAATTCATAGCAAGAAAGATGCATCAATAAAGCCATGCCTGGTATACGCTGAAAGGTAACTTCGTTATTCAATAATTTTGCAACAACCAAATCACTGAGGACGTTTTAATCGACACTCACTCCTCTATTTTGGAGTAATAAATGATTTTAATTGAATGAAACTTCTAACCATTTTTCATTGTTACAAAACTCATGAATTTGAAGCCGCTGAAACATGGCTGTCATCGCCATCGCTTTTCAAACCCCCTTCGCGTGTGACCACGAGGCGTTAGAGAGAGAGAGAGAGAGAGAGAGAGAGAGAGAGAGCGAGAGAGAGAGAGAGAGAGAGAGAGAGAGAGAGAGAGAGAGAGAGAGAGAGAGAGAGAGAGAGAGAGAGAGAGAGAGAGAGAGATAGAGAGAGAATGAGAGAGAGAGAGAGAGAGAGAGAGAGAGAGAGAGAGAGAGAGAGAGAGAGAGAGAGAGAGAGAGAGAGTAGAAAGAGAGAGAGAGAGAGAGAGAGAGAGAGAGAGAGAGAGAGAGAGAGAGAGAGAGAGAGAGAGAGAGAGAGAGAGAGAGAGAGAGAGAGAGAGAGAGAGAGAGAGAGAGAGAGAGAGAGAGAGAGAGAGAGAGAGAGAGAGAGAGAGAGAGAGAGAGAGAGAGAGAGAGAGAGAGAGAGAGAGAGAGAGAGAGAGAGAGAGAGAGAGAGAGAGAGAGAGAGAGAGAGAGAGAGAGAGAGAAATAGATAGATAAAGACAGATAGATAGATAGATAGATAGATAGAGATAGATAGATAGAGAGAGGCGTTAGAGAGAGAGAGAGAGAGAGAGAGAGAGAGAGAGAGAGAGAGAGAGAGAGAGAGAGAGAGAGAGAGAGAGAGAGAGAGAGAGAGAGAGAGAGAGAGAGAGAGAGAGAGAGAGAGAGAGAGAGAAATAGATAGATAGATAGATAGAGAGAGATAGAGAGAGAGAGAGAGAGAGAGAGAGAGAGAGAGAGAGAGAGAGAGAGAGAGAGAGAGAGAGAGAGAGAGAGAGAGAGAGAGAGAGAGAGAGAGAGAGAGAGAGAGAGAGAGAGAGAGAGAGAGAGAGAGAGAGAGAGAGAGAGAGAGAGAGAGAGAGAGAGAGAGAGAGAGAGAGAGAGATAAAGATAGATAGATAGATAGATAGATATAGATAGATAGAGAGAGGAGTGAGAGAGAGAGAGAGAGAGAGAGAGAGAGAGAGAGAGAGAGAGAGAGAGAGAGAGAGAGAGAGAGAGAGAGAGAGAGAGAGAGAGAGAGAGAGAGAGAGATAGATAGATAGATAATAGATAGATAGATAAAGATAGATAGATAGATAGATAGATAGAGATAGATAGATAGATAGATAGAGAGAGAGAGAGAGAGAGAGAGAGAGAGAGAGAGAGAGAGAGAGAGAGAGAGAGAGAGAGAGAGAGAGAGATAAATAGATAGAGAAAGATAGATAGATAGATAGATAGATAGAGGTAGATAGATAGATAGAGAGAGGCGTTCGAGAGAGACAGAGACAGAGAGAGAGAGAGAGAGAGAGAGAGAGAGAGAGAGAGAGAGAGAGAGAGAGAGAGAGAGAGAGAGAGAGAGAGAGAGAGAGAGAGAGAGAGAGAGAGGGAGAGAAAGATAGATAGATAGATAGATAGATAGAGATAGATAGATAGATAGATAGATAGAGAGAGAGAGAGAGAGAGAGAGAGAGAGAAATAGAGATAGATAGATAGATAGATAGATAGAGAGAGAGAGAGAGAACGAGGGAGGGAGGGAGGGAGAGGGGGAGAAAAGTAGAGAGGTAGAGAGAGAGGAAGGGTTGGAGGGAGAGGGAGAAAGGGAGAGAGGGAGTGAGAGAGAAGGGGAGTGAGAGAGACAGAGAAGAAAGGTAGGAGGAAGAGAGAGAGAGAGGGAGGGAGGGAGAGAGGCAGAGAGAGATGGAGGAAGGGAGGGAGGGGGAGAGAGGTAGAGAGAGAGGGAGGGGGTAAGTAGGTGAGCAATTGAGAGAGAGAGAGGAGGGAGAGATAGATAGATAGATAGAGATAGAGAGAGAGAGAGGGAGAGATAGATAGATAGATAGAGATAGAGAGAGAGAGAGAGAGAGAGAGAGAGAGAGAGAGAGAGAGAGAGAGAGAGAGAGAGAGAGAGAGAGAGAGAGAGAGAGAGAGAGAGAGAGAGAGAGAGAGAGAAAGAGATAGAGAGAGAGAGAGAGAGAGAGAGAGAGAGAGAGAGAGAGAGAGAGAGAGAGAGAGAGAGAGAGAGAGAGAGAGAGAGAGAGAGAGAGAGAGAGAGAGAGAGAGAGAGAGAGAGAGAGAGAGAGAGAGAGAGAGAGAGAGAAATCAACAAGCTATGCTGTAGCTCTTCAGCCTTCTAAATTCATATCCAAAGCAAATTCATTCGATACTTTTAATTGCTTGAATCTCCCTTTCATCTGTCTGTGCCTCTCTCTTTATCTCCTTCTCCCTCTCTCTCTCTCTCTCTCTCTCTCTCTCTCTCTCTCTCTCTCTCTCTCTCTGTGTGTGTGTGTGTGTGTGTGTGTGTGTGTGTGTGTGTGTGTGTGTGTGTGTGTGTGTGGGTGTGTGTGTGTGTGTGTGTGTGCGTGCGTGTATGTTCGTGTGCTTCGTAGGAGAGGAAATTGGATCTCGGCTGTGTACACAATCGTAAACATATTCAAAGCCATATATCACATTACACTGTGCAGTTTTACTCGAGTAAAAGGGGAAAACAAGCAGTATTTGTACTAATGCACTCAAGCCATAAAAAAAGGTTCTGAAGAGCATTTAGGGGAAGGGTCATATCATTATTTGATATTCTTCAATTTAGTCTCCCCGACGAAATAAAGGGAAAAAAAGTGAAATCCCTTTTATCTATTCATAGCAATTTTGTTGACAAATATTTAATCGATTTGTTATTGCCATTTGCATCCTGTTGGCTGTCTAACAGATACAAAGATATAAAGTTATATTTGTATTTTCTCAACATTTATTATTGTATATACCATACAAATATAATGGAAAAAATGTTATTCAAACTTATCATGAGATACCAGATTCGTAAATTCCAAAGAAAAAAAATTCCAATAACGGGATGAACATTGCAGAAAGATCAAAGCTCCCCATCCTGACTTATCTATTTTGGATGATAGGGTACAAAATGTTGAATGTTTAAAGCTATTGGTTGCTATTAGATCCTCAATCAAATAAATCAAATAAAGCTATTAGATCCTCAATCAACTTCTGGGAAACATCTACTCATTTGTTCTACAAAAAAAAACTGAGCCTGCAAATGTTATATGACTTAGGGCTGTGGCTCTACTGTTTTTGAGATCATTTTATTATTTTATTCTGTCACATTTTGGATACTGTTCACAGGTCTGGATGTCTGCAGCTGACTGTCATTTCAAGTAGCTTAATTGTGCATTTAACTCAGCTGATTCTGATTTTTTACTACCTAGTTTAAATTTTGATTTAAATCGCTGACGTCTGATTGGCTCATTATCAATTATGTGTAATATATAGGATAATATTCTCGACTTCTTTAATGTTATATTCATTTCAGCTTTGACACCTGTACATCATCGTACTTTGCATTATTCAAGATGCATTGGTCAAGCTATCATTAAGTTATGGACCACCACATAGTCCAGTTGGACAGTTTTGTAGATTTTAAAAGTGAGGCAAATAATTTTGATATTTCTCTTCGACTTACCAACCCTGATTTTTTTTTTCTAGGATAGCATATTTTACTTTTTTTTGTAAACCTCTTTATCCTCTTAACTTTTATCGTACTTTAAGTATTTTTATCCTTTTCCTTATGGGTAAACTTTTCATTTATGTCTTTTTTCCCCCGTTGTCGATTTCTTTTCCTCAATACTTCTTAACAGTGTTTTATTATTGTTATTTGGTATTTTGTGCTTTTATATGCTGTGTTTACCTTCATGTACTCGCACCCTGTTGAGAAGCATCGGTACCTTATATAATAATAATTACCATTATAATAATAATGATAAAAATACATAATAATAGTAATGATGATGATGATGATGATGATGATGATGATGATGATGATGATGATGATGATAATAGTAATAATAATAATGATAATGAAAATGATAATAATAATAATGATAAAAAAACAATAACAACAATAATAATGATAATAACAATGATAATGAAAATCGTGATTGTACGAGTTTTGATAGTTTCATCATTCCAAGAAGTACAAATAACACAACATCATTTAAAAGAATGAAGCGAAAAGAGGGATTAGCAAAGGAGAAAAAGAAAAAGAAACAATCAGAGTCACATGTCACCTTGCTCGACCCGCCGTGAAATGTATGCTGCACTATTAGGAGAGTAAGCGACAAGGGACCCCTATGGCAATGCATTATGCCATTGAAGGTATGAGGAGGTTGTTAAAGAGAGAGAGAGAGGGAGGGGGGGAGGAAGGGAGGAAGGGAGAGAGAGGGAGAATGAGAGATACAATGAGAGGGGGAGAGACAGGGAAGGGGGGAGAGGGAGGGAGAGGGAGAGGGAGAGGGAGAGGGAGAGGGAGAGGGAGAGGGAGAGGAAGAAGGAGAGAGAGAGAGAGAGATAAATAGATAGATAGATAGATAAATAGAGAGAGAGAGAGAGAGAGAGAGAGAGAGAGAGAGAGAGAGAGAGAGAGAGAGAGAGAGAGAGAGAGAGAGAGAGAGAGAGAGAGAGAGAGAGAGAGAGAGAGAGAGAGAGAGAGAGAGAGAGAGAGAGAGAGAGAGAGAGAGAGACAGAAAGAGAGAGAAAGAGAAAGAGAAAAAGAGAGAGAGAGCAACATGATACATACATAGCAAGCTGATATTCAATTTCACACGTACTTAATTTATCAAATTATTAACTTTTAAAACAGCCATCATCCCTATCTCATTAAAAACTCCAATCGTGGATTAGCTTATGGTCCCGTGCTAAATACTGAATCCCATTCATCATTCTGCCAGTTGCTTATTTAAAAATTATTATTACACTATTTCTGTTGCATTACATATTCTGACATTATGAAACTGAGGTTTACGATCTTTTGTCAAATGAAAGGTCCTTTTGAGATTATTGGTGTGCCTATAACACTCACACACACACACACACGCACACGCACACACACACACACGCACGCAGACACGCAGACACACACACACACACACACACACACACACACACACACACACACACACGGACAGATCAGACAACATCAAAGTTCGTTTCACTTGATCATGCAAATAAAGGTCTTTTGATGTGTGAGGGATAGTTTCTTTAATCTGTTAGTTGTCCTATAAAGACAAATTTCATTTGCAATATCTAAGAAGTATAGTTGGATTTAAATGTAACGGTAATGATAATGATAAAAAAATGATAATGATACGATATAAATCACAGCAATGAAAATAATAACAATTGAAATTAATGATAATAATGATAATTAAAAATAATGCCAGTAAAGTAAAAAAAATCATAGTGATGATAATAGCAAATGTAATCTTGATAATGATTAAATAGATCTTCAGCTTCAACATCAGCTGAATAAATGATAAGGGTGATAATGATAATGGTACCAGTGATAGGAACGGTAATGACGAAGATAAAGATATGAATATTGATGATAATTATAGTACTACGAAATAAAGTAATAACACTAGTAACAATAAAAATGATTGATGATGATGGTAACGGTAATGATGATGGTGACGATAATGATGAAAAAGAGGATGGATATGAGAATGATGAAGATATAATAATGCTAATTATAAGTCACAACTACGATATTAGTCAGTAAGATGATTTAATATGTATATACAAAAAATGTAGCTTTTTTCGTGATGTTAAGGTATGTAAGGGAATTACGCACCAGTATAGTCGAGCAGGTAGAGGAGGATTCGACCCGGGAGAAGGAACCACCGTCACGTCAGAGGCAGCATGCGACCAGAGGCAGCATGGTTGTTGGGTAGGATGGGCAAGCGCCACCCCTCTCCTATTCGCTGGGACCGTTGAAGCTCGCCCCGATCTCAGTGTGCGTAAGTTAGCCCCTCTCCCCCTAGGTTAGGTCACCCGTGATTGGTCGAGATACGGTGTTGAGGGACGAGGACGGGTGGAGCTACTATGGCCACCCTACTGAGCATGTCAACAACACCGGATCTGTCATTGTATTCCTGGACTCTTAGAAAGGCTTTTGAACTAGCAAGACCGCTTGTTTTTTTTAAGATTCTGATCTAAAGGGGAATCAAAGGCAACTACTAGCTTCGATAGGTGACTATCTTCGGGACAGAACTGTCAGAGTGACGTTCCAGATCACCTGATCAGGCACTTACTCTTGGAGGATGGCACTCCTCAAGGGAAGGGGGGGGGGGGGTCCATAGCCCGCCACCATTTGACACCATCATGCTAAACTTCCTAGACATTCCACTCCCAGAGGGGTGCAAGAACATTTCTTATGCAGATGATCTTGCAATTAGCTCAATGTCCAGAATGAAAGGGTCCAAGGGCTAGACCTAAAGTGCCACATCTTCCAATACTTGGGAAAACCTTACTTCCCGCACTGAGGTCAAATATCTGATAGACCAAGCCAAGGCAAGGTTAGGGCGGCGCCTAGGGGTTGGATACTGTATACTAATATCATTCTTCGTGCACACTGTCCGTCCCAGAGTGGACTACGCCCCTGTTGCCCTTATTATGGCAAGCCTGGACTCTGGAAAGGAATTGAACCTATGCTAAATGAGGATGCCAGGGTCATTCTGGGTGCTCTTAGGCGGACCAAGGTTATCAACCTCCTCATGGAGGCCAATCTTTCCCCCCTCAGATACCCGAAGTGATCTAATGGCAGCTCAATTTCTTGCCAATATTGTCCAGTCTCCTCCGGCTTCGCAGCTAAGATAGAAGGTGCAGAGACGACTTGCACTAGATTGCAAGCTCTTTGCAAACAACTGATTGTTTCACACAGATAGGGTGTTGATATGCTTCGAACTTAAAAGTCATTGTCAGTTAAGGGCATGGCATTCCCCCACTGATTATGCCACACCCCTGCCGTGGGCGTTATCCATGATAGAGTTTTCTGTCATGAGCCTATCAAAAAATAGACTCAGTATCCTACGCTGCTGTTAAGGTGTGAGGCAGAGAGAAACATTGCAACAATCACTAAGGATAAGGCTAAGCCAGATTTGCAGAGCAGATGATTCGCCTGGGTTTATTAGATGCACTACGGCGAGCCCGCCTGTGTTAGTGAGGCCTGACTCGAGAGAGTGTGCCATCGAGTGTTGACTTGATCTGAGCTTGGTCCTTACCCACTGTGGTGCCCAGCCACAGCAGTAACCGCCAGGCGACAGCAGAAACTCACGAGCTTGGACGGGGATCGATCTGCCGTTCACGAGAATGTGAGACCGGCGCGCTACCACCGCATTTGCCTGACGGCTACAGCAATCACTTCACCGGATAGTATAACCTACTTCACAGATGGTACTGTAGATCGCATTGACCACACTACAGGCGCCGGTTTTGCAGGCAGAGGCTGTCTCTATCAAAGAATCTCAAGCAGTGCCGAAGTCATTCTTCACAGGCGACCCTTATGCGTGGTTGTACGTAGACACTATTGGCTATGCTGACCACTGTTGCAATTATTGTGGCACGCTGGATGCCACCCTCCTGCACTGCCTGTTAGATTGCGAGCACACTCGCTCCCTCAGACATGGCCGCTCGGGTTGGTGAGACGAATATACCTCTTGCTTACCCCTTGGCAACCACCGCGGCATGATCAGATGAGTCAGCATATTGCCCAGGTGAAGCTTCGTCTTCGCAAATCTCTGAACTGAACTGCACTGAAGTTTTCGCCAGTTGACCCAAGGACCCTATGTGACAATAATAATTATAATAAAGATGATGATATTAATGATGGTGATGGTAATGGTAATGGTAATGGTAATGGTAATGGTAATGGTAATGGTCATGGTCATGGTCATGGTCATGGTCATGGTCATGGTCATGGTCATGGTCATGACAATGACAATGACAATGACAATGACAATGACAATGACAATGACAATG
>BOPN01001942.1:178613-181654 GCA_017312705.2 Penaeus japonicus
ATCCCTCTTAAAAAAAAGAAAAAAAAGAAAGAAAGATAAAAAAAAATATATCTAACATGAATCTCATCACTCGAGTCTCCTTCAAAACAATAGTAATATTTCATATCATCGCTCCGAACAGTAGAACTCTATTCACAGAAAAATAAAGTGTGAATAGATAAAAAAAAAAAAAAAAAAAAACTCAACCAGTTTCAACAGCCATAGACAACCGAAGTAGAAATTGAACGACTTCTTCTCTTCACCAACTGTAGCCCACGGTCGATGAACTCAGACTCGACTCTCCACCGCGGCCAGAGAAAGCTAGATCTAATTTTAAACCAGAGGTAGACGGAACCAAACAAAAGTTATATTCTTGCAGCGTCCGTGGTGTCCAATGATTGTTTTTAGTATCTACGGTAGTGAAAGAAACTATGTGCTTTCTTGTTGGGATACATCTACTTTAAGTGGAGGTGGTTAATGCTATTGTAGTTAAGGATTTCTGAGAACTGCATTTTAGAAATGTTTGATTATATGTATGGAGTAACACTACTAACACCTGTATCCATCCAAAATCATTATCGATCTAATTATCTGTTTATCTATCTATCTATCTATTCTTTGTATCTATTCACAAAGTTGTTTTTCCTCTTCATAGTATTATTATTATTATCATTATCATCACCCATTTCATTAATATTCATATGATCATCAAGGGATTTATAGTTATCTAGGTATATTCTAATCTCCTAGACGTTTCATGTCAGTATCATTATGATAATGATAATGAGGATGATAATGATAATCATAATGAAAATAAGAATGATAAAAACTACTATAATAACTAATGCTATGATTAACATCACCACAATTGTCATTATAGCTCCTACTATTATCATCATCATAATAAGACAACCGTTCATAATATCTCGAATGTCTAAGCGTACACGATTTCAATCACTTCTCTGTCCAATCTATCAGACATCTATCTCGACAGACAGACTAAAGAGATCTCGTCCACTAAAGAACAGCAATCACAAAATCATAGAATTCGGAACTTTTGCACACCGAGTTTCTACATGGCACACTCGCCCAATATGAGTTTTAGCAGCAATTTCTTCTGTTTTAGCACCGGTATTTGTTCTAGGTGTTCTTGTGGGTTTCCGGTGTCGGTTATTCAGTGATTTCCCCTTTGTCTGCCCTCGACTTGTGTTCCCCTCTGTCTGTTTTCCAGTGTTTTCCTCAATCTGTAATTTCCCTGTGTTAGGTGGTTGATATGACCGTGACCAAACTATGTTGGTGTTGATGTGGCTGTGCAAACTGGGTTGATAAAGACGACATTTCGAATCACGTTTCTTAAACCCTACAGATATTATTAACAAAATTCCTCTCCATGTTATTAATCCATTCTTGATATCATCGACGTCATCATTATTATGATTACCATTATCATTATCTGTATCTTTGTTACCATTATCATCATTATTATTGTAATTATTTTATTATCATTATTGTCATTTACTGTTAGTATCATTTATTGTTATCATAATTATTATCCTTATTACCAACATCATTATTATCATCATTGTTATTATCATTATCATCATCCTCATTATCATCATTATCATTGCCATAATTATCATTATGATCATTATCATCTTTGTTTCACTATGATTATCAAATCTAGCCGAGTATTTACCCAGTACTCATTCTCTATCTGTTCTTGGCAAATAACGAAAACGAGGACACGACACACCAGAAAATGAACGCCTGTAACGCCAAAGAAGTCCACGAGCATCGATCGCCATTTTGACTTATCTTCCTCATGATAGGGACTAACCCCCCCCGCCCCCCCCCTCTCGTGTGTGTGTGTGTGTGTTTCGAAACTTCACAACGTCAAGGTAGGTAAGAAGGTTTCCATTTTTTTTTCTTTTTTTTTTTCGTTTTGTTTCTGTGATTAGTTAAAGATTTTTTTTTTTCGTTTTGGATGATAATTAGGGAAAGGCAAGCAAGGAAGTAATTTATTGTTTATTGTATTGCTAGTGTCGAGTATTTTATTCGAGTTTTTGTTCTTGTTCTTAAAGCTCTTGTTTATGTGATTTCATTCACATGTTTCTTCCCTCTTACTAAAATGTAAATCATATTCTAGAACTATGTTTTCTCTGCTGGACTTACTAACCAATATAAACAGTACTAAATCCATTTTCTCTCCAAAAACGATTTTCTAAAGAGTCATAGCACACTGGGAATTAATTATAGATAAAAAAAACAAAAAACTAATTGTTCAATAAAAATAAAAAATCCTTTTACACTTATCTCCAAGGAAAGAAAAATTGCATGTCTCTCTGGTGACAACCGAGAGTTTAATGAAAGGGCAAAACTTAATAATCAACGTACATGCTGAGCGACCTTAAGAATCACCCTTTCCACTTTCCCCTTGTTCTGTCACTCCCCTTGTTCTGTCACTTATTCTGGCGACCTTTAAACATTGTAAGCTTTTACTCCCCCAAAGCAAGACCAATATTAATATTTCAGTTCATATGAAGACATGGATGTTCTTCATATTCATCCGCTGGCCTGTCAGCGAATATCGAAAGAACTGAAATTATGCAACAAACAGAGCTGTCCTGCATTGATGGGTATAATTTGATTTAGAAGTAATTGTAGTTAGGAGTCCAATTAACTGATATAATTACTCTCAGTTCTATCAAAGTTGATTTTCAAAATATACATAGCATGGAAATAATAAGTTTTGAGTATAATTGGCACAAAAAAAACAACTAAATTGCTCACCAATTAAAAATGCATCAATATCATACACATAGGCAGATTAAACACAAGCTTATTCACTAATTATTTAAAGTAGGAGGAGCATACAAAAATGTATACATTATTAAAAAAGTTTCTGCATTGAAATTTCACAAAATGTGATTCAATTACATTCTCTCGAATTATTAAATAAAAAAAAATATATATATATACACACACATACACACACACATACACACACACACACACACACACACACACACACACACACACACACACACACACACACACACACA
>BOPN01001942.1:185139-190139 GCA_017312705.2 Penaeus japonicus
CATATATATATATATATATATATATATATATATATTTCTTTTTTCTCTCTCAGTCTCTCTTTCTCTCTCCCTTTCCATTTCCCTTTCCCTCTCCCTTTCTCTCTCTATCTCTCTCTCTCACGCGTGTCCTGTTGTATCCCTCTCTAATGCCACCATAATGGCGGACGAAGAGGCATCAGTGCCACTCGCGGGACCTCCTCAACGGCCCCCTAGCCTCACACGCATGGCGGAGGCGTGCCACAGCCTTCCTGCGACGCCTCCCTTAAGTAACGTATAAGACTACTTCCCTCGTCCCTCTTAAAGGAAGGAGGAAGAGGAAACATGCCTTCTGTAGGATGCGATGCGGCCTCGCGTCCCGAAAGACACCTCGGGTCATTATGGAGGCATTTCTCATCAAAAGGCTGCGCTTGGCTCTTCCTCCCTGTCTCGTAACTCGCCTCTGATGCCGCTGGCGGCGACACAACGCTCTGATATTTCTGTCAGCGGAAAGGAAAAACTCGATGATATACTTAAAAATGACCTGCAAACAATGGCCACGGGAGACGCTGGTGAACATTTGATAATTTACAGGGAGGACGAATGTTTCCTGATATTCTGGAATCGTAGATGCGATTGCACTGCATCATCTTGCTAGACAGGAATTGCCGGCAGTGGAACTCTATTTGGATCTGCACAAAGAAAAGCATCTATTGTTGTTTAAAGGCTTGGAGTGTAACGGATTACCTATATCTTTGAAGAAAAATCGGCTTCTGATTTTTGCGTTTTGTTCTGTAGTATCTTTAGACTTACAAGAAAACAGTGACATAATCGTTGTGATTTGTGCAACACACAGCTAAACAAGATGATCTGAATGCGTAAAGAACATTTTTATTCTAGTCCTTTTATTCAACTGTAGTGCCGTATGGAATTCATTCATATATATATAGCCATCGCAAAGAACACGAATTGCAGTAAACATTAATGTAATGACAACTATAAAATATCTTCATTAAAATATAGTATCAAGAGAGTTAACTGACTCACGTAAAATGCATTCATAAGATCGCTGGCTGAGAAACCAAACACATGCTTCACCCCATCTGTTATGTCCCACGCGGCTGTGTTCCAGGTTTTTGTTCAAACATACAAAAATACATAGTTATATATGCTTCATAATTGAAATTGAATCTACGTATTAAATGCAGACCGTAACATCCTAAAAGATAAATTGTAATGACAATTGCATAAAAGTACATTTCCCTTTCAGAATAGTTTAATAATAGCGCGTGCTAATCCATTCACGTAAAATATAAGCAGAACTACGGGGACATTATGAATTTCAGTATCTTATGAATTGTCATTCATGCTTACATATGTGTGAAGTGTTTTTTTCTTATATATACAGACCTTCATTTACAATTGCATTGATTAAGGAAACCACTGCGTTAATTGATGAATGAAGATCAAGGAAAATATTAAAAAGTCATCTCTTTGAAAAGTCAGATGCCGGGAACACACACACACACACACACACACACACACACACACACACACACACGCACACACACACACACAACACACACGATAAAATAAAACATTGCGGAAAACAAAGAAATATACAACAAAATAAAAATTGACTCAAAAAAAAAAAAAAAAATGACCCAAACAAAAAACAAAACAAAAACAAATGAATAAACAAACAAAATACAAACAAACAAAGCGCAAACACACCCACAAACACACACAAAAAAAGAAAACCCACCCACACACCAACATAACTGAGAAAAATCCCCCCCCCCATCTCTATGAAGAGTCAAAGGCCCATCACGGACGTGGATGACCACAGGCATTAACTCCCGAGGAACCACAGGCTAAATCAAGGACAATAGCGGGACACAGCGGGTCATTCAGCACGGCGGAAGTGGCATTTCCGCCTGAGTGCCATTCATATTCGTACTCCTTCATTGATAAAGAGGGAAGGGGAGGCAGAGGGAGAGTGGGAGAGAGTGAGAGGGAGAAGGAGAGAGGGAGAGGGAGAAGGAGAGAGGGAGAGGGAGAAGGAGAGAGAGAGAGAGAGAGAGAGATAGACAGAGAAAGAGAGAGAGATATAGAGATAGATATATATATATAGAGAGAGAGCGAGAGAGAGCGAGAGAGCGAGAGCGAGAGAGAGCGAGAGAGAGAGGAAAGAAAACACATATGAGTTGGAACGAGGCAAGACGACCCCGGCATTGCAAAAGTTCCTCTCGTTTGGCGCTCGCAGGCTCATTATTCTGTCCCGAAGTAGCTCGCCTTCAGAGTCTCGTAAATCACTTAAAACGATGAAATGTAAATATCAAATGAAAATACTTGTGATGTTAATGATGACGATAGCTTATTGATAATGTGAATTATGATTATTATTATCATGATCATTATTACTCAAATTATGAAAATGATAATAGTCATGCAAATAATGATGATGATGACGGTGAGAATGACGACGACGATTATGATGATTTGATGATAATAATGATGCCGACGATGACGATGATGATGATGATGATAAAAACTCTTAGTATGATATTGATACCAAAAATGAAAATAATGATGTCACAAGGTATGACGTTCTAAAAAGAAGAATAACGCCGCCAGCATAACTCATAATAACGACACTGATAATACTTGCACGAGGATGAATATTGCTAGATTTGATAAACGGTTTAACCAACAGAGCGCCGCCCACCGCTGGAGACTGCGTTAAAGACAAGGTGTAATCGACATCCACTATGCTAGTGATAATGCATATGCAACGATTCCTAAATGGAGTTGGAAGACTTGTAAGATGCTTAATAGATAGCGACTTGTTGAATGGCTCAACGGGGCTTGGATCACACCGCCGTTCAAGACAGAAGAAGTACAGCGTGCGCCATTTTTCAGTCCACGGGATTTTTTTTCCTGGCCTAAAGGGGTATATTCCCTCAACTCTGCACGGATGAGGAGATCGATTTGAAGTTGATATTGATGCAAGTAAACATTTATATGGGGGAGCTACTGCTACTTAGTTTATTCGTAGGGAGAGACATTTTTAAAATGAGTATTCTCTATGTATCATTTGATTACCCGCAGCAGTATAATGATACTAGACCTGCAAGGTGCAATGTTGAAATGGATGCTCGGAGCTTCACGTGTTCCAGAAAATGAACTGACAGGCAAACATCATGAAAATAAATATCTGACTTGAAGCTTAATTTACAGCTTATATAATGCAACCTGTTTTAACACTGATTTTTCCCTACGGTATTCGAAAGCCCTTGCTAACACAATATACCGATATAGAGCAACAAAAGTTGAATGAACTAAAATAAGAAGAAGAAGAAGAAAGACAAACAGAGGGTGAAGGGAAGGGGGTAGACCTCAAGTGGAGGGGGGTATAAGAGGGAGGGAAGGGATCTACTTCTTGGAATATACAGTGAACTGATTTTAATTTCAAACCGGAAACTTCTCAAAAAGCCCGAGGGCTTATTGAGTGAATTGTATAGTTCAAGGCTGTTGCCATCGGGGAAATATTTTTTTCCCTTTCATATCAACTGCATAAGATTTATATTCAGGGGTGATAACTCATAAATACACTCATGCAAACATTTTATTTATTATCAAATGGTATACTTTATTATTATTATTATCATTTTTTTTTTTTTTTATACTCTAACAAACACGCATCTCATATGAGAGCTACTCTATATGTTATCGAATTGCAAGCCGGTAACCGTGAATGAATAACTTCGAAATGTATTAGAAAAGGAAATAAGATTAAATTCCTTAGCACAGACAATGAAATCCTGTTAAATATAAAAAAAAATTAGTAAATGTCCTAAGTGCACTTCTCTGGTGAGGTAGACGATACAATAAGCCTAAAAGTAATCAAACTACCAATGAAAAAGGTCTTTAGGCCTATTGGAAGAGGATGATTGCTACAAGTAACAATGTGAGTGAAAATAAGGGAAAAGAGAATGAAAAGAGAAGTTTGATAAAGATTATAAGAAAAGTTTTAGGGGATCAATGGAAGCGAAATTAAAGGCCAGTAATATTACCTAGAGGGGGGAGGGGCACCAAGACAATGCCAGTATTAAGACACTGAGCAATATTCTTGTATCAGATGGAAGATGTGCTGCAAAAGTTGTATAGAAATGACACTTGTTTACAGGTGGTACGTAACTTACTCCTAATTTGTAATTATTTTTCTTCATCAATGTTCGTTCAACGTGTTTATCTATCTTATAATTGGATCTTCTTTAAGATACCATTATTTATATCTAACCTATATATCACTAACCTATATCTAACCTATATATCAAAAAGGGAAACGTAAATCTCAAAAAATCGTTATAAATGTCAAAGGAGGACGTTATCAAATGGCGATTCGAAGTTATTCTTACTAACGCTGATAATGATAGTTCCTGAATAATGATGATTATCATGACTATAGTTGTGTTATCGTTGTAGTAATGATAATGATGGTATTAACATTGATAGATATTATAGAATAGTAATAACAGTAATCATGAAAACGACAATATTAATGATAATGGTAGTCGTAGTAATTAACATATGACGCTGCTAATTGTATTGATAATGGAAATATGATAAACTAATTATAATCATAGTATAAAGAAGAGGGGCAACAAAGACACACCAATGAAAGTAAATCATGAATACAGTTATATATAATGAAAACTCCAAATGAAAAACACTGAGACGTCCTGTTCAGCTTGAAAGGCTAAAAAGCTGCAAACAAATATTCCGAAATGTTACACGAAAGAAAATCACAAAACACGTTTCTGTCTCGGATAAAATAACGGTCAATCCAGCTGAAAGCACTGGGATCAAAGAGAAAACGGAGGCAGGATCTCTTTCATGCACGTCGATGAGTATTTGAGCGCGATTTTATTTTGTTTATTTACGAAATGAGCGCCGGGGTGATGACGCTGTCCCCCCTACCCCCCCACACCCCACCTCCACCACCACCACCACCACCACCC
>BOPN01001942.1:222639-227639 GCA_017312705.2 Penaeus japonicus
TAAGTGCGATAATGAAACCCAATGGAGTCAATTACCGTATATTTTTAATGACTGCGAGCACAGCATCGGTGATTTCTTTGCCATTTTACAATCAACTGGGCAGAGTCATTCATCGATTCATGGCATACATGCACTAATTATGTGCCGACCTGCATGACCGAAGTTTCTGTGTCATTGAATCTACAAATTGCTTCTGTTAAAATGAATGCGAAGTATTCCTGTTGTTCCTGTACTGTAAATGTACTGGATGGATTAATTTCTAATTCAACCCGGATGTAGAATGTACTGTAATGTGTACATGGATGTTTCTATTCTTTATATCGAAAGCCAACAGGCGGATACACACAGTACAAAAGATGTTGGTATGTTGATTTACACTCCTGTAGATTCCAGCTATTGTTAATTATGAATCGATATTCAAGCACAAAGACATAGTAGGTTGACCGCTGATTAAATTATGATAGAATGATATTTTTTTTCTTCTATACATCACAGAACTTTCGTCAATGTTCACAATAGGTTCGTGTTTAAGTAAGATATTTTGCATAAAATGTTTATTCATCTTAACTCTACATCTATCTACACAGAAAGAAAAAAAAAAGAAAAAAAAAAAAATCTTCACAAAAAATAAAAGAAGAAAGTAAATGGCAATATTGATGATTATAATGGTAACCATCATCATATCAACACCCCTTAAAAAAAAGAACCAATGAGAAACAAAGCCCCCACCCCCCTAAAAAAATAGAACCAGAGAGAAACAAAGCCCCCCCACCCCCCTAAAAAAAAAAAAACGAGAGCGAAACAGAGTCCTCTCCTGACCGAATGAATGAATGAGCATCGGCCAGCTGGAGCGTTTGCCATCTGAGACCCCGGCGAGCGGCCAAGACGAGAAGTCCTCCCGGATGGACACACAGACATCAACCTGCCACAAAGTTACGAGACAATAAAGGAAAGGAAAAGGAAAACAAAAATATAAAACAACTTTTGTTCCCAGAACGATAACCCTTTGAAGTGAATAAGAGAAGGCTTTTTTTTACGGTCGGGAATGGCGGCTATTGTAATAAAAGGATAAAATGTGGGATTGTAGTTATATATTATTTTACCTTTGTTGGCTGTTCTCTATGCAATCTATACTCGGGGTATGTTGCTGTGTAATGGCAAAGCTTATCGAATTCAGAATCAATGCTGTGATTTTGCAGAGGCTTCTCTGTATGTTGTGTATACGAAACAATCATAGATCTTTATAAAACAAGTAAAAGGTAAAGAAATAATAGATAGTACGAAACCAGAAAAAAAAACAATGGAATGATGAAGTGTACTTTGAGTAACTTAGAATACAACTTGAGCATCGTCAGTGACAATACAGCTGTATATAAGTGCAAAGCATCCCCTGTAATATTCTAAACTAAAGGATGTTTTATAAATTCATGCATGTAAGCAGCAATTCGTGCGGATCCAGGAGGGGTTGCCTCGCCCCTAGTGATATATTGCCCCCCCCCCACACACACAATAGAGTAATACACGATATACAAATATATGTAAGTACTTGGGGATACAATTCTAAAACGATTGTATTATCATATATACATACATACATACATACAAACATACATACATACACACACACACACACACACACACACACATATCTATCTATCTATCTATCTATATATACATACATATATATATGTATATATATGTATATACATATATATATATATCTATGTATATATATATATGATATATATATATATATATATATATATATATATATATATATATATATATACATATATATATATATATATTTTTTTTTTTACGGAACCCATGAGAACCATGATATCCACCCTTCTATTGACGTCATGTTTACAACGTTACTCAGCATAAGACTGCTCCAGTTTGCTATAAAATATTTGGAAAAGACTTTCAAATGCCAAAAACCCTCTTCGGGAGCTAATCTCTCAACTCTTTGGAACATGCAAGATCTACGAATATCTTTTATCGGCATAACTAATTCATACCTTTTGCAATACCTATATTTTAAATTTCAAAATAGGAAACCATTTCGAAGTACAAGATATATATGTGAGTTAGAGGAAATGTTAGTAGTGCTGAAGCATTTTGGTAAAACTAATTATGCCAAGGTAACAAACATCTCTTGCAGCCGTGTACTGTAAACGTTTTCAGAAAGGCTTTTGCAGAGAAGTGGCCTTGATCAAAGAAATGTTATAAAGTTAATAATTATTAGTTTAATCAAGGGATGCTGCTCCTATCAAAGTCATCGTTATCGTAGGTTCTGCCCAGCTATAGGAGCTCGTAACTGAATTATGGAAGTGATTCGCTTATGGTAAAGTTACAAGGATTTACTTAACCTGTGCTCCGTTTTCTTGAAACTAAAGAGTAATAAGTATAACTATTTCGGACGAAGAAGTGATTCGAACTTACAATACTACCATTAACGAGAGGCAGTATAGCAGCTAAGATCGCATAACAGACTTGTAACTTATCCGTGTAATTAGTCCTTTGACTATAAATATCAGGTTATGTATGGGGTGCTTGCTAGAATGATCGTATAGTATATATGGTAGAAGAAGATGATAAGTAAATTAATAAGCCTTTATACCGAATGGTTGATAATGGTATAAACTATCACACAAGGATGGAAATCGGTCTAGGGCAAATTTTGGATATTACTCTACATGGGTACAGTGGTACACAGTAGTAAGGAACAAAGAAGACTATAATGTTATATTATAATGCATGACTTCAGGGGCCTGTATCGACAGACCAAAACAGCTTAACAGGAACAGAAAAAGATTACACCAAACATTCCCATATTTCATAGATAGACTTGGCATACATTCCACTCGCTACTACACAACTAGGAATCTCGAGGTTACAGTAGTTCTTGTATTAAGTAGTTCTTGTATTAGATTTGTCTTTTACAGTGTCTCGAGGTTCTGTCTTTTGATTCGACTCGTACATACGCGCTGGTTTTTCAACTACATTTTTATCTACATAGATCTTCATGAACTGATATATTTGCACGTTTCTGTAATGTTTATTTAATGTGTAATGCAAGGAGTAATCGTTTGGTAACCGATTACGTCCATCATTAGATCTTAGACGGTGAACATGAAGTGGGACGTTTTTCTTTTCATTTTTATCATTGTCATTATTATCAATATAATGACGATAATAATGACCATTAATATCATTATTGTTATTGCCATTATTGTAATCATTATTGATACTATTATCATTATTATTATTTTCATTATTATTACCATTAGTATCATTATTATTATTATCATTGTGTTTTATCTTCATTATTATTATTTCATTATCATTACTGTTATCATTATTTTTTGTTTTCGTTATTATCATTATCATTATTATCAGTATTATCAGTATTATCATTATCATTATCATTATTATTATTGTTAGTATTACTTTGATTACTATTACTATTATTTTCATAATCATTATCATCATTGTTATTATCATTATTACTATTATTATTATTATTATTATTATTATTATTATTATTATCATTATTATTATTACTATTATTATTATTATTATTATTATAATTATTATTATTATTATTATTATTATTTTCATTATTATTACTATCATTATTGTGATTATCATTATTTTGATTATCATTATCATCATTATTATCTTTATCATCATTATCATGATGGTTATCACAATCATCAATATTTCCGCGACGTTATAGAATGAAAGGAATCACGGGCAAATTGAATCTTTAAGCAGTTATGTTATTACTGTACTTTTATTTCAACCACTATATCAGTATTAGTTTTATCATCATTTTATTTCCGTCGTGTTTGCAAAATCATGATTACTTCAAGTATTCCGTATCTCTATTGTGATTACAAATATTCTCAGAATTACGGTATCTCTAAAAGTAGTAATAATATCATCTACTTACAAGATCCGGAAGAACAGATACCTTATCTTTCGTATCCATGGCAAGATGACATACGAAGTGAAACCTCCGCTCGTTTCGACCTTCTCAAAGAATATTTCACGGGACTAATTGACATAGGACGATAATCCCGCTGACCTGTCTTGGGTCATGGTGAAGACAAAGAGAGATCCAGGCAGGAAGGCAGTAAGGACGAATTTCTCATTTGGATTATGCTAATGCGTCTTTGAAGAGAGGGTCTGTGACAGGAACGCCCACAATGGAATCATAGAGTTGGATTCTGGCGGTGAAAGACATGGGCGAAGGGGATAGGGGATAGGGGATAGGGGATAGGGGATAGGGGATAGGGGATAGGGGATAGGTGCGTAGGTGGTTCGTTATGCAAGATTTCATCGGCAGGTGGTTCGTTATGCGAGATTTAATCGGCAGGTGGTTCGTTATGCAAGATTTAATCGGCAGGTGGTTCGTTATGCAAGATTTAATCGGCAGGTGGTTCGTTATGCAAGATTTAATCGGCAGGTGGTTCGTTATGCAAGATTTAATCGGCAGGTGGTTCGTTATGCAAGATTTAATCGACAGGTGGTTCGTTATGCAAGATTTAATCAGCAGGTGGTTCGATATGCAAGATTTAATCGGCAGGTGGTGCGTTATGCAAGATTTAATCGGCAGGTGGTTCGTTATGCGAGATTTAATCGGCAGGTGGTTCGTTAGGCAAGATTTAATCGACAGGTGGTTCGTTATGCAAGATTTAATCAGCAGGTGGTTCGATATGCAAGATTTAATCGGCAGGTGGTGCGTTATGCAAGATTTAATCGGCAGGTGGTTCGTTATGCGAGATTTAATCGGCAGGTGGTTCGTTATGCGAGATTTAATCGGCAGGTGGTGCGTTATGCAAGATTTAATCGGCAGGTGGTTTGATCGAAGACTTTGAGGTTTGTATGTGTTCGTTTTCCGTTTCTATTCTGGATTGGCTGTTGTTGTTGATTGATTGTATTGGTTATCAATGGTTATTTATGATGTGAATAATTGCCACCATCAAAATTAT
>BOPN01001943.1:0-7500 GCA_017312705.2 Penaeus japonicus
TCTCTCTCTCTCTCTCTCTCTCTCTCTCTCTCTCTCTCTCTCTCTCTCTCTCTCTCTCTCTCTCTCTCTCTCTCTCTCTCTCTCTCCCTCTCTCTCTCCCAGCCCAAATTCCTCCCTCATCAACCCAGCTCTTTCATGTTCCTACTGCCAATGGAGCACTTTTTTTTCCCTTATTGGATTACCAAAAGGTTTCGTTCTTATTGCATTTAACATTGTGTGAAAAAAAATGTGAATATTGTTTGTGCATCTGGTTAAAAAAAGAAAAGAAAAAAGAAAAAAAGGGCATGGGATCCTGGTAAGACATTCACTTCGACTTTCTTTATCGTGTGTCTTCTCTCTCCATGAGTAATCGCTCTCCCTTGTCATTCATCATTAATTCTTATGCTCGTTTGCTCTCTCTCTCTCTCTCTCTCTCTCTCTCTCTCTCTCTCTCTCTTTCACTCTCTCTTCTCTCTGACTATTTTTCTCTTCTGTTTGTTTCTCTCTTTCTCTCCTCTCAGTCTGCCTTTCTATTTTCTCTCCTCTTTGTCGCTCCGTCTCTCTTTTTTCTCCTCTCTGTCTGTGTCTGTCTCACTCTCTCCTCGCTTTCTCTCTCTCTCTCCTCGCCTCCCCCCTCTCTCTCCTCACTTTCTCTCTTCTCCCACTTTCTCTCTAGTCTGTATTCAAAATTAAACTTACAAAACGTTCAATCACCATATTTGTATGAAAAATAATGATTCCCATCGATATTCACTATCACTTGTCACTCATATATACTTTGTCCTTTTCCCGTTATTCCTCAAACCATAAATAAAGGTTGTTTTCGGCAAACAGGCTGTCCCCCCTCTAACTGTAATGCGACCCATTTTTTGAGTTCCTATGTCCTCCAAAGCCCAATTTTGTTCCGTGTTTTCTTAGTCAAGTCTTTTCCACAGGCTCGTACCGCTTCCGTGGCACGATGTAGTCCTACCAAGATAGACCCTGGTTCTAGCGTCCCCCGAATTCATTCTCTACTGTAACCGTTTTAACACAAGTGCATTCTGCGGTTTACGTTACGTTATGTCGTGTTTTATACCATTCTCCGTGTCTTTTACTTAGAAGGTATGTCTTGTATGTGGTCAAAATGATGCTTGCAATGCATTCAATAATCGATTATGTATGTACGATCGTTATTTGCATGGATATTCATGATCCCACTTGTCTATCATGTATTTTGTCTCTTTCCCCTTGTTCCTCAGGCCATAAATAAAGGTTGCCTCTGGCAAACAGCCTGTCCTCTCTTGGAACCGTTTTTACTGTGAATGTAATTGAACTATTTTTCGAGCTGCTACGTATTTTAAAACCGTATTTTGTTCTGTCAATGTTAGTCGAGTCTAACACCATTCTGGAGACCATCTCTCTGGAGAGAACACACCCAGCCTCCTGCTGACTCTGACCGCTCGCCTTAGCGGGCATGTCACGTCGCCCCACTCCTCTCTGGGTACTTCTGCCACGCCCATCAGCTGTACCCCACGCTACCAAGTTCCCGTAGAAATAAAGCATCAACTCTGTCACAACTTTAGCTCATCACCAACTGTAAGCTGCAACTTCAACATCTACACTTCACTCAAGCCTAGCAGATTGGTGGCAAGCAGCCAGGACAACACCAGAACCTAATTACATTGATATTACATTGATATCTAACAACCACTTTATTACATCTACTACCCACACTACTACTACAAATTATAAGTCGTACTAAATATATACTCGAGACATCGATAGAATTTCCCATCAATATATTCTCGACATTTGATCAAACTCCCTTTCTAGCGTGACGAAGGCCGTTTTCTCGTGCCTAGATTGAACCTTCCTTCTCGGTTCCAGCGCCTTCCTCTTCCACCAGAGGAAAGTTAATAGCGCTGACCTAACATCGCCAACACCTCGACCTGTCTCCACGCCCTCCTTTCCCCCGAGTTCACATCTGGACGAGACCGGCAACTTAACGACAACGCAAGATCATCTCTCTCTCTCTCCAGCGTTACCCTCGCCCCTCGGACCCCCTGACCGACGGACAGGGACCCACCGGTTTCCTCAAGGACTCTCTCTCTCTCTCTTTCTTGCTTCCCTTCTTTCTCTCTCTCTCTTGTCCTTTCTCTACCTTGCCCCCCACTCTCTCGCTTGCCCCTCCTCCCCCCCCTCTCTCTCTCTCTTGCTCCCCCTCTCTCTTACGAAGAATAAGCACGCACGCACGCGCGCACACACACACACACACACACACACACACACACACACACACACACACACACACACAAACAAACACACACACACTTGACCATATGTTACAGCCATCAAACGTGGCATTAGATTTGTGATGGTCTTCCCGAAGATAAAATACCGGTTCACAACGAAAGGACTTGTATTGTGACCTTGTAACTATTCGGGGGGCGGGAGGGGGAGGTAGGCTTATGTAACTCCTTTCCTTTTATTTTTATTTTTTTTTGGGGGGAGTTAAAAAAAGGGAAGAGGAACGGAGAGGGATGGCGGTCTGACCCCCCCCCCCCCATCCCGCACTACCTCGCGTGTCCTGTGCACGTGCTTTGCAATCCGAATAAGTCATGATATTTCAGCGATGATTTGGCTGTTTTTTTGAGACCTTCCTTTCTCTTTTTACTTACCCCTATTCTCTCTTTCCCTTCTTTTTCTTTCCATTTCTACCTCTCTATCTAAACTTCAATTCTCTCTAACCATCCACTATTCTTTCACCTTTCCTCCCTCTCCCCCCCTATTCATCTTACTCTCTCTCTCTCCCCTCAACCTCTCGCTTTCTCCTATCCCTCCTCCCTTCCCCCCCCCCCCTCCCCCTCTTGTCTCTCGAATAACAATGAGCAACAGAACACATTGGCAGGAAAAGCACAATCATTACAACAGTTACTCTCGGCGCTTCTAAATGGCTAACCATGACTTCACGATGTCCCAGCTCCAACTTCATCAACAGATAGTCAAATGATATATATATTTTTTTTTTTTTCATTCTTATTAGTATATTATAGATTGTCTTATTAGTGGAGATACTTATCTATTGTCTACGATGATGCATAAGCAAGATAAAAAAAATGTTTGGGAATTTTAAAATGGATATCTTTTCATTTATAAATGGATCGCAAATTACTTGGAAATTTTTTTTCTAAAAGTTCTTCTTTATTGTTGAAATATTACCTCCCAAAGAAACACACACACACACACACACACACGAATACACACACACACACACACAAATACACACACACACACACACACACACACATATATATATATATATATATATATATATATATATATATATATATATATATAAAATGAAAGAATCGTAATTAGCTTACAATGAACATACATAGAATCCATACACCTTTTCGCAACACATCCACAGCACTCGCCCCCCCCCCCGCCCCCCTCCACCTTTGTTGTGTAACGATGACTGGGCGAAGTAGTCACATACTGATGCTTCATCTTCTTATCTCTCGCGAGACTTATCTATTCCTCTTTCGCTTTATCATTTGGATGTTTTTTTTTCTTTTTTCTTTTATTTTTTATTTAGTTTGTTTTATTTGTTTTTCATTTAGTTTGGTTATTTGTGTATGTAGATATATCGTCACGTAATTAGATGGAATTGAAAATGGATTACGGATTAAATTAAATTAAGTGGAAGTCTTAATGCGGAACTGAGGGTTCATCTCTATCAATGCACCATAAATACACATACATACATACATATATACGCACATATAAACATATATATATCTATATTTCTATCAATATATAAATACATATAATATAAATATAAATATAAATATATATATATACATATATATACACACATAAAAGTATCTATAAATATACATACATACGTATATATATATATATATATATATATATATATATATATATATATATATATATGTGTGTGTGTGTATATATATATGTATATATATGTATATATATACATATATATATATACTCACATAAACGCGCGCGCGCACACACACACACACATATGTATATACGTATATGTGTGTATGCGCGCGCGCGCGGGTGTGTGTGTGTGTGTGTGTGTGTGTAAATATATATATATATATATATATATATATATATATATATATATGTGTGTGTGTGTGTGTGTGTGTGTGTGTGTGTGTGTGTGTGTGTGTGTGTGTGTGTGTGTGTGTGTAATCCAAACAGATAAATGTAACCTTATCGAATGATAAAGAATTATTCGTATTCATGGATTTTGAAATGGATTCATGGAATGGGTATGTGGTAGAACCTTGCTTACGTCTCTTTCTTTGAGTGTGTGGGTGTGAGCGAGTGGGTGTGTGTGTGTGTGTGTGTGTGTGTGTGTGTGTGTGTGTGTGTGTGTGTGTGTGTGTGTGTTTTCATTGTAATACTATAATTTTTCCTATTTTCGCATTTTTAACATTAGGAAATATTGCGTAACTTTTCGAAAACCTCAACCGATCTTAAACACATAGGAATAAAAAAAGTAGAATTGATGATGAAAAGAAAATGGTGAACATAATTTTCCTTCCAATTTTGAACACATTTAAAACCAATAAGTACGTCACTTATCCCGAAACTAATAATTTTTTCCATCAAAACACTACAACAGGAATATAAATATATATAATAGAGAATAAACACACGAATACATCACCACCCATACAAATATCCACGTGTTAAGAGAAAAATCAATGTACTTACATCATCTTAATACAAGTGATGAAGAGGTCGCACGAAAGAACTATACCCGTCCGAGTGTTAAAGCCAACTGACCCCGCAGTTACGAACTTCACCTATGCCTCCCACATTGCTTGGAGTTGCCTAGTGCGGAATTCAGGGACATTTTCCCCCCTACAGGACTTTTTTTTTATCGACCTCAGCAACAAGGTAGAAGGTTATTTTTACGATAAGTAGAGTAATAAGTGGATTTAGATTGACTCTTTTGTGCTAATAAGTATCGTATTTGGATCAGATAGCTGTAAATATGTGACTGGTTAAGGGACAGTTAACATCACTGGCATTAGACAAAGAAATTACACTTTTTTTTTTTTTTTTTTTTTAGAAATCAAAAGTCTTAAAACTGTCTGTTTAATCAAACCTGTAAGCGTGACGAAATAGCAGCAATTAAGTAAAATAAAAATAAAATATACAACATGTTCTGGAAATCAAATGTCATAGCATTATGTTTAATCAAGCTTTCTTAAGCGATCGAATAACTTGACAGCATATTCCAAGAATGTAATTAAGAGATTTTCCTTCTCTTTGGCCCTCCATCTTCCTGCATAAGGGACAAGCAATGTATGAGATAACAAGCAACCGTTTTCAACATCAAGCGGTTCCCAAACTGTGACGCACGCACCCTCAGCTGAGAGTGTGTGAAATGATCGTTGCAAAACAAGGAAATATCTGTACCAGTGGAATTTATTTATGTCAATATTAACATATGGTGTATGATTCAGTTGAGTTAATTAATCGTTCATCACCGTTCGAAACAGATCCAACTATCACGTCGATGTTTATATTTTCGCTCCGTTTCACTCACAGCCACATGCTCTGCGTATACGAAAACGAATAATATTATAGTTATGAGATTTAGTGATATCTCTCAATTATAATCTTTGAGATATGATTATTAACGTCAGTGAAGATTTGAGTTACGTAAATGTTATGAAACGTGATACATGCGGTTAGTTATATCTGAAAGGGGTTTTGGTGGCGGAAATAAGAGGCTGGAAAGATTATTAATTTAAGGACTATTTACATATAAATCTTCCATGTTCATATAGGAAAACTAAAAAAAGATACACGTTTCACAGCCCTATCAGATCAAAGTGCAATTGATATCAAATGATTACCGAAGTCAAAGACAAGTAGTCATTATGTCTTTGAATGGGTGTCTGCATAAGATAAGAACGAATTTAAAAATGATGAGATAGGTATTACAAACATTTTGAATAGATCTTATCTTGGTGATTACCCCCCCCCCACACCACCAAGACACCACCATGTACTGCGTCATGATTAGATGATAAGATTTGTGTCCAGTACAAACTATTTTTTATGAATTTTAACCTATCATACGTGAACAAATGATGTTATAATACGACTCGTTTTTTTTTGGTAATATCAGATGCGAAACTTCCGAGTTAATGCCATTTTACGTTTTTTTTTATTAAGTTATATTTTTATTTTACGTTTTACCCGTATTATGTTACGTTTCGTATTGAAATATTGTGTCATTTGCACAGTTGCTCTGGTTTTCAATAATTTATATTTTAGTATTACGGTACAATAACCTTGGTTATACATATTGGGGGGGGGGGGGGATATTGACAAACAGGCGTCTTAGAAATAGACTGAAACAATGAGAGAGAGAGAGAGAGAAAGAGTGAGAGAGAAAGAGAGTGAGAGTGAGAGAGAGTGAGAGAGAGAGAGAAAGTGAGAGAGAGAGAAAGAGTGAGAGAGTGAGAGAGAAAGAGAGTGAGAGAGAGAGAGTGAGAGAGAGAGAGAGAGAGAGAGAGAGAGAGAGAGAGAGAGAGAGAGAGAGAGAGAGAGAGAGAGAGAAAGAGTGACAGAGTGACAGAGTGACAGAGAGAGAGAGAGAGTGAGAGAGAGGGTTGATTTGATTTTATTAGAAATATATATTTACAGAATAGTTTCCACGCCCTGCAAATTGCCAATGAAAGATGCCAAAACGTCTGTTGTTGTCCGAAGACGAGTGTAAACATCCTCTCCCGGAACTATAGTTGTTGAGCGAACGGTTGCTGCATCATGTGCATCATCTGTTCAATTTTCTGCACTGGCATTTGCTGCAGGTTCTGACTTTACTATGGAATAGAGGCTGGTGCTGGCTGTGAAATTGCTGACGCTGATACTGAAGCAGGCGCTGAAGCAAATGCTTAGACTAGTGCTGCTGCAAATGCTGAAGCTGGTGTTGATATTGAAGCAGGCACTGGGACTGGTGTTGATGTTGGTGTTGCAATGGGCACTGAAGCTGGTGTTGATATTGAAGCAGGCATTGGGGCTGGTGTTGCAATGGGCGCTGAAGCTGGTGTTGAAACTGGCACTGAAACAGGGGCTGAAGCAGAGACTAAAGCTGGTGCTGAAGCAGGCATTGAGGCAGATAGTAAGGCCCTCTGCTTTGGTGGCAGCATGTCTAGCCGAATCAGTTTTTTTTCCAAATTGGGGAATTCCTCCTCGTTATCAAGGCGAGGAGGTGAGATTGGATTCCACGCGGGGAGAACTGTCTGTTGTAATTCTTCTGTTTTTTTGGGTTGTAATAGTGAATACATAGAGAAGTATTTGCATTATGGTCAAGGCTACAAATCACACATTTCCTAGGTATATGGAAAAATGTTTCGGGTCACTTATTACTTGCAATAACGGCAACGTGTCCCGTGTCCCCATTTTGAGCAGTTGGAAAAAAATGTGATTTAATGACACGGACGATGAGCGAAAAGAAGAAGACACATTAAGTGATTTAAT
>BOPN01001943.1:12500-22500 GCA_017312705.2 Penaeus japonicus
CTCTCTCTCTCTCTCTCTCTCTCTCTTATTAATTTTACCAATAGACAGGCTCAATTATCCCCTTTAGGAAATTATATAGATGGAAAGTAATACCAACTGGCTTCTCACCAGGTCAAACTGAGTGTGCAGAAGGAAATTCAGGAAGGAGCTATTCTGCAACAAGATTTCATCGTTGAATTCATGGTAACGGGACAGATGTGCGATGATTGTCACAGAGTTGAAGCTAAGGATTACTGGCAGGCAGTGGTTCAGGTAAGCAACAATAACAAAAACAATTATGAGTAACAGCATAAGTAAAAAGTGATGCTAATAACAAAAACAACAAAAATAGTAACATTAATTTTAAAAACAACAGTAAAATAACAATTAAGAAAAGATAACAATAGGCTCTGAAATTCTTGCTGAGCATAATATACTTAACCTCCTCTCGAACTATTTGAGTTAGAAATGTTTAAACTATTGATATCATTTGAATGAGGAACCACTAGCATGACTAAACTGATGTTGTAAATTACAGGTGAGGCAAAAAACCGACCACAAGAGAACATTCTACTACCTGGAGCAACTGATTCTTAAGCACAGAGCTCATGAGAAGACCCTTGGTATTAAACCTGTACATGGTAAGAGTTTCTGTGTGTATTATTGCTGAATTGAATTATTTTATTGTGTTTTTGTTGATTTAGATCTTGAGTTTTCTTTTTTTATCAATTTATCTGTTTTGATCCTTTCTTTTCTTGTATCCTTCTTTTTATTAGTTGTATTAACTGTTTGTTATTATAATATATATAGTTTTGTTATATAGTTTTTTCCTATATCATCATTCTTCATCATGTTATTATTATGATTAGTAGTATCAGTTTTGAATATATTACTTTTGATATAAAATGACTTTTCTGACTTTCCAGAGGGTCTAGATTTCTTCTTCTCCTTCGAGCCCTATGCCAGGAAGCTCCTCGACTTCTTTTCGTCTGTGGTTCCTTGCCGTTGGTCTCAGTCGAAGAAGCTCATCTCTCACGACATCCATTCCAATACGTACAATTACAAATACACATACAGGTAAAGATGCCTGTTTGTGAGGGAGATTGTATCTACATTTATGAGATGGCCATTGAATACTTTTCACATGTTCTGAACTTTCTAAGACAGCTTTCGTAGTTTTGAGCTTCATGTAGTCATATTTAGTGTAACATTATTTGGAGTTATCAAATAAGCCGTTCTGAATATACTAAACTAAGAGTTTCTTTTCCAGTGTTGAAATTGTACCAGTTTGTAAGGACAGTGTGGTGTGCCTTTCTTCAAAAGCAGCACATCAGCTGGGTGGAATTGGACAGATTTGCATCATACATCGTATTACTAATGTCATATGTCTCATAGACCCAAATACTGCACAGAGTAAGGACATTGCATTACTTTTTCTTGTGTATTGAAAGAAAGAATGTGAATCCTGGTATTTGTGTCAGTGTGCATGGACATGTGTGTATGTGTTTATACTTTTTTTTTTTTTTTTTTCTTAAAGCATGAAAAGAATGTCTCGCTTTAGGGGAAAAGAAGGAAAGGAAAACATTGCGTATATATTTTTTTTCCAGTGGCTGAAATGAACAGCACCACTTACTGGAAAGCTCCATTTAGGGCTCTCTGCACATCCAAGAAGCTAATTGAATTCATCGTGATGGACATTGCCGAGGCAGAGGTGAAGCGCTTCAAAGGCCAAGGACACATATCTTCTAAGGTAAGATGATCGAGGACTTTCTTTTATTTCTCTGTTGTGAAGACTTTATCATGTCTATTTCAAACCTTTAGATTTTAGAATGGACAGAGTATATGGTTATCTGTTCTACCCACAGCATCAAGTAGGCGAGGTCTGGGTGCAGCGTGAGAGTGAGCTGGGAACCGACACCATGCTCTTCTGTCGGACTCATCTTGGTCACCTCTTGCGTCCTGGAGACACTGTCCTAGGGTATGAAAAGTGACATCGCTTACAGTTGCTTTTATTGATTTAATAATGATAGTTATCATGTTGTTTATTTTTTACTGATAATCGTATTCATATTAGAAATGATTTTAGAATAAATGACCGTATTCTCATTCTCTCAGTGTTTTTATGTTGCTTTTTACCTGTTTATTTTATATTTTCTTTTCATCTTTATTGAATATTTTTACATTAATGCTCTCGCCTCTTTCTCAAACAGATTTGACATGTCAACATCGAATGTCAACGATGACAACATAGACAAGATGAATGCAGATCATGTGCCAGACGTTGTTCTGGTCAAGAAGGTATATGCCGACAAGGCCACACGCAACCGCAAGCGCCGCTTCAAGTTGAGGCACCTTGGCCTTGAAGACGACGCCAGCAGCCAGAATAAGTGAGGAACTTTTGTATTCAGCTTCTTGTGCTACACAGCTGTTTGATTTGTTTTATATTTTTTTCTTTGTTTTTACTGAATGACTGTGGATTTAGTGTAATTGTTTTTATTTATTTATGGTGTTAGATAGCTTATAGATTTGTATATTCTATCCTTTTTATTATCATTTCCTTTGCAATTTCACTTTCTTGTTCATCTACTCTCGTTTCTTACCACAATCTCCTCTTCTTGTTCTAGGGATTACACTGACTTCCTAGAGGATCTGGAGGAAGATCAGCAGCTGCGCAGCAACGTCAACATTTACCGCGACACCGACAAACTCCAGAACACAGACACGGAGAGCGAGGCAGGAGAGGTCCCCAGGATTGGCCTCGAGGATATGCTGGATGACCTGCAGATTGAGATGGAGGCGACAGGAGGGGATGACGAGGGGGGAGAGGAGATGGACGAGTGAGAGTTAATATTAAAATGAAAGAAGGAAGATGAATGATGGATGATAAGAGGGACAGAGAAGAAGGAAAAAGATTTAATGGATGAGGATAATAACAGAGTTGATTTACTGAGGAGGACAAGAATGCAAGGAGGGAGAATAGGATGATAGATCTCATTTAAAAACCTCAGACATAAACTTGTCTGGTGAGGAGTAAGATTAATTTTGAAGACTAGTTGAGATTAGATCTTTGAACTTGAGTAAACAGCTGGCAGAAGGAGATGTTGAGAGACAAGAATGAGACATATTTAACTTATTTAGGGGATTTTGTAATATGTCCATAGTTGAAATATTTGAATGTAATGTGAAAAGGTGTTTGGAGAATATTTGTGTAATGTTATTTTGCAAAGAAATATCTTTGTAGTAAAAAAAAAAAAAAGAAGATTCCTATCACGAACAGTGTCCTATAATACAGATATTTAACTTTTTTTTTAGTTTTGTTGTATATTGAACTAAGATTATATAAGTAATATTGTTGCAACTGGATATAGGATCTTCATAGTTGCCTTTGTATAATTTCCTATTTCCCATATTGCAATAGATAAATCTTTTGTATATATGAATGGAAGATATACATCTGTATTTAAAGAGTGGCATAAAAATTTTGTAAATAAAATTTGATGTATAATTTTTTTCCTCTTGGTACAAAATTAATTCTAGATAAGATCCAAGTTGTAAAAAGAAGAAATATTCTTATAATTGTGGATTTTTAATTTTCTTTTAAATCCTTTAATTTATACCATTAAACTTATTTAAGCCTTTCAATTACTCAGAATAAATAATCAGGCTTGGATTTTAACTGCGATTTTGAGTTTTTGTTGTAAGAGTATTTGTTTGAAAATACAGGCACCTTTTCAATAAGCATACTACTACATTAATTTAATATTTATGTAAGTTATATTAAGCCAGTTAATAAAGTAAACTATCATGTCAAGATGACTTATTTGTAATTCAGAGCTTTCATTTTGTTTTAAAACTTGACACGATTTGCACCTTTCTTTTCATAATGCTTGGGATCTCAGACCAGCTTTCCTTGTTCTAATTGGCACTTATTAGTAACAACTTCACTTACTAGTAACACAGATGGAACCATGGTTGCTGAAAAGTCTTTGAGGGAACATGTGTTATTTTTAAAAATGTCAGTGATAGAACACTATGAAAGAAATAATATGAGGATTTTTTTTTTGCTTCCTTTATTTTCACTTTGGTATAAAAAAAAAAAAATGAAGCAGCCACCACTATTCTTGACAAATCTAATGTCTAACTCACATTAATAAAATCGTGTACAAATATACACAAACATTTAGGTTGACAAGGTTTCCTTCAATATCTCATTAAGCTCTTCCTGTGTGCTGCCAGCTCTTCGTTGTCATTATGTAAAAAATTATCCTGTTTGTGTGAATGTAAAGCCGCGTCCACACGAGCGGGCCTGATCGGCGGGCAAATTCTGCCGGGCCTGCCCGTGAATGTTGTCCACACGACCGAGGGTCGAAGCTCCAGCTACCGGGCACCACCTAGTGATTTCGCTAGACGGGCACTCGGGCAATTTGACCGTTTGCCCGTCAAATGTGCCCGCTGATCAGGCCCACTCGTGTGGACGCGGCTTAAGTACTCACTGTCTTCAACTTTCAGGGAATAATTCATAATGCAAGTGTTGCCGAAAATCCTTACTTGGAATAAAATCTGCCTGTCAAAATACATCCTTAAGTTTGGTATTTTGAGAGTTTGTTATAATGTATAAAAAACGAAGATTTTTCCTTTTTCTTAAGCCACGTCCAAACGGTCGAGCAGTGCCCGTCGGGCACGAAGGCTTTGCCCTTGTACGAGCAGTTTCAGCGGGCAAACCATCAAACTGTCCGCTCCCGGCGCCAATGGAGGGCAGTGGATCGAGGTCTTCCGTCACTGCCAAACGCACGAGGTAAGGTGCAGGCAGATCCACTGACTACCACGTTATTAGTACACCATGTCCACACCGAGTACTAGTGCATATTGGTCACGACAAGAATAGTGCGATCTTCTTTCGAACTATGGCGTGAACCAAGGTGATCGTACCGTAATGAACCACTCGCTCACAACTCCTGGCGTCCGACTGCCCTCCAACCACCACAGACAGCTGTGTGGACACCTACGCGGGCATAGTCTGCAGACTTTGCCCTGCCAGGCACAGCTCGACCGTGTGGACGTGGCTTTAGATTGACATGACTATATTCTCTTGTATCTAGTTTCCAAACTCACTCTCTCGATAGACAATCTAGTAAAAATTTGGATGCACGCTATTGGGCTGTTATTTGGATATTCATTCAAGACAGTGAGAGTACTAATAAGGTGAAACCTAGTTTATGAAGTCTCAAGTGCTCAAATAGTAGCGACTAGTATGGAAAGTTCTGACCTCAAGACTACAATCTCTTTCGGAAGCTTTTAGGGTCAAAATTTTGACTATCCCAATTTTTAATATCACAACTGTCCCCTACAGTTCTAAAGCTGTATTTTTATATAATCTGATATTCATTAAATAAGTAAGTTACTTAAGTTTAAGAATTTAAATGCAATCTTACTTATGCCTATTCATCTTCACAAGTCTTGCAAGATCTAATGACATTTGAAAATTGATCCTTGGAATTATTATTTCAATGCCAGTACACATGGAAATTGACAGGATTTATTTACCAATGTAAGAATGAACATTGTACGTGATGTTTACAGTAGGAAAATCTCAATAAACTTGACTAACTAAATGGTAACCAATTTTGAGGGTCTTGGTGCTAATTGCAAGATCTTTGTATTATATCTTAATTCATTGCCAGTACATAAATCAAAGATGACCAATAGCTGCCTAGTGTACTAATTAGCTATGATATTACCTACATAATTAATGGTCATGACTAATTTAGTGTGTCCTACTGAAGACAATCATAAGGAGTAGTAGTTAATCCATCATCTCTCCTCACTAAAATAAGGGTTGTGGTACGGCACAAGGGATTAATAAGGATTCTTTAATATGAATTCCATGAAGAACAACTCCTTTGAAGAGGAAGTGGTACACCTAAAAACATGTTAGTGTAATGAGAAGTAAATAATATCTTTTCATAACAACTTTCTGTAACCAATCACAGAAAATATTAGTCTCAATGTATCACATATTAGGAAAGGGATAGAATAAAATGTTTAACTTGTATATTTATTTCCTCTACAGATCATTTTAGTTTTAATTACCACTAGTGTACCAGATTCAACATTTACAATATAAGATGCATAAGCAAGCACCAACAGTGGCAAAACTCGTGATCTCCGCTTTCATGGCAACTGGATCGTTTGCACCACTCCTAGAACAAGAAAATGAAAGTTTAATAAATGGATATATTACAGAAATCCCTCTACCATTTACCACAATCAGCAGAGTACAGTCAACAAGATTAATCTGTCCGCCCGTACGCATTATCATCATACAAATTAAATTTTACTCAAGTACTTGTGTCTACTTGATAAAATAACCTTACTATAAACTGTATTGTTTACAATAATGTGAAAAGCACTGATGATAAAATGTTACCTTACCTGTTTAACCATCTTGGCAGTATATTTGAGCCTCATTTGTGCTGTGGGACTGAAGAACTTGCAGCAAAGTTTACTCATGAGAGCATTTTGTAATGGAGGACTGGATTTGCTTCATTCAACCCTAGAATAAGAAGAAATGTTTAGAGTGGATTCAAGAGAATATAACCTGGTTTCAAACATTTTGTGTGATCAGCTGTGTACACTCAACAGTATTAATCTGTCCGCCCGTACGCATTATCATCATAAAAGGTAATGATCTCAAGCCTACTCGAAAATTGCACATGTCAATATACTTCAAATTTCAGCATATTTAACTTACCAAGACAAGGTCACTGTGCCATTCTGTCTACAAGAGGATAAGAAGCACAGCTCCTCCACGTCGAGTATTCTAGGGCATTTCATCTTGTGTGCGAGCTCCACTTAACAATTTGCTTCTCTGAAGGCCACACACTATAATATAGAAAACAAAAGTAATTAAATGAAGGTTTCATCAAATATACATATAACGTGTATAATTTCACATTCAGTTGTGTACACTCAACAGTATTAATCTGTCCGCCCGTACGCATTATCATCCTGTACATGTGAATTATTCAAAGAAAACTATAAAATAAATTATAAAACTAAAAATATAGAGCATCCAAATAGTATAGCATGATATATAATATTGCTGGAAGAGACATGAACTTACCAGTCTGAATGTGATAACTGGAACCCATTTGTATCCTACGTAGATGGAGGTTTAATTTTGCCAAGTGGTGTCCCAAGTTCCTCAAATTCACCTAAGGAACATTTAATTCAAAAGTTATCCTGGTAAATTGGTAAAACCTACATGCACCAAGTTTCAATTCCTACACAGCTAAAATTATGTATTCAATATTGCAATGTATTTACTAAGAATCTTACCTTATAGTCGTAGCAATTGACATAACACTAACCATCTCATGACTAAAATGGACATTTATTTACCCAAATTTTGTAGCATTTTCTTGTCAATATATTTTTTCCCCTTCGACATCTCACAACACTTAATGACTTGCCCTGTTTTTACTAATTCTTTTTTTCTGAATTACATGCCACTAGTTGGTAACAATGGCAAACATTTCCACTAGAATAATAAAAGGAAAATCTTGGTACTTACTAATGGAAGATGTAACATGTAATATCAATAGTTTTCATTTAACATCATTTGCCCCCACTGCATTAATGTTACCCATTTAAATGAATAGGATAAAATGAAAGTTGTATTTTTTTTTTTTTTTTTTTTTTACTTTAATTCCCCTTACAAAAGCCATGATGACATTGATTTTCTTGTATTTGGCCTTGTAGAAGAATCTGCAAAGAAAGAAAAAATCTTCAGATATAAAAAAAACAAAACGAGAAAACATGATTTCACATAATGCACTAAGTGGAATAATCAGAAAGGAACAGTCAACAAAATTCTTATGTCCGCCCGTTCGCAATATCATCATACCATCAGGAAGTCCCATCGGAAGATCCTCCTACTTACCTATGCGACGAGCACACACGCACCACCGACAGCCTTGATCTTGTTTTCAGCTTTGCGAGAGAAGAACTTGGCCTTGACGATAAGAGGCTGCTTAGGAAGGGCACCCTTGCCGAGGACCTTGAAGTATCCCTAGAAAGTAGAGGAAGAGTAGTTAGATGGGTAAACACAAAGACTAGTTAAAAATCAAAATTAGCTAAAAAGTCAGTTAAGTACAGTCAACATCTTTTAATCTGTCCGCCCGTACGCATTATCATCATTTCAATAAAAGCCATTACTTGAATGTTTTTACTTTTACATTTCTTTGCTTTCAGCACATCTTAGGTGAGCAATGCTTTATTCAATTGAAACATATTCCACGATTTAAAATCCATTTATAAATTTATATTTTTTAAAAATTATGCACACTTACCGATCTGAGAACGTTGATGACTGGGGCCTTCTTGGTTTCCTTCGAGTACTTCATCCTGGTCTGGTCAGATACAAGGGACCAGAGCTTGTCCAGGTTGATGACTGGTGCATACTTTGTGTTGGGCTTGGCATGGAAATTTCTCATACCGACCTGCAAGGCATAACAAATTAATATGGAGGAAAGGAGAAGTAAAGAAATAAGAAAAGGATATATCAAACTTCAACCAACTTGAGTTGTGAACATGTAATATCCACTTATATGATAGTTTAATTCTAGTTTTAAAAGCACAAGTCAAGTCAACCTGTTGAACCTATTACTATTGTAGTCACATTAACATTGAAACAAAAATATCTTACAACTAACCACAATGGAAATCAATTTCCAAAAATCTTACCTTGCCGAAGTAACCAGGATGGTATTTGTCAAAGTTGATTCTGTGGTGATGCATGCCACCAGCGTTACCGCGACCTCCAGGGTGCTTACGGTGCTTGCCTGTAATGAAAATTACAATCAATATTCTTGAAATATCCAATTCCATCCACCCCTCCAACCTGTGTTTACAAAATACAATCCTAAAATAAACTAAGATGAATGTGTCATCAATTTGACCAGATACCCAGCCCAAACCTAACTCTACATCTTAAGAAAATATACTTTTCAGTTAATCCATGATCCAAACATGTGATAGCCTCCTATAGATATAACATTGCCGACTTCCTATAGCTATAACACATTGCTATAGTAGTATTACAAGACCAAACCAAGAAAATTCAGAAAATAAAATGCTTACCGATACGGCCATGACCGTGGCTGACGTGTCCACGAAGCTTCCTAGTCTTCTTCTTGCTGGTAGCCTGAGCGGAAAGATTCGTAATCAATAACCCATGTATTTATACCTTATGAATTAAAAAGCATAATTTACGTATATGTGGAGTTGGACCCAATAATTGCAAATATGTGAATGATAAATCAATCATTCAATTTCCTCTCAAAGGGAAAGATTAAATGGAACAAGAGATGTAAAAGAGTGAATCACATGTATGGCTTATGAAAGACAACATATATGCATGCATAAATTTACCAATACGACAGTGCATATTTGCCCTATTAACCTTTAAACTGAATAACATTACTCACTAGAGGAAGGATAACCTTCACCTAAAGGTAATTAAAATCATACCCAAATCAAATTAAAATTAAATCACTAGCATATCGCAATAACAGCCTAAACTAGAGAAGCATGTGACTCATTCATATCCATTTCACACGACACAAATGGCATCATCCCTACATTTCAAATACGTTTGAAAGCATAAAAAACTGATCCTAAGTAGTTGTCTGATAAATAACTGACCATCGGAGTTGAATAAATCTTTACTATATCTAAATAAAACTATTGCTGTCTGGAGGCTAAATAAACCTATGGACCTACTATAATCCAAGCAGCAGACAGAACCAAGTGTCTGGAGTGTTCTGACATGCCAATAAAACTCGTAGATCCTGACGAGACAACCTTGCAAAACACCATTCTCAGAAACCTCCAGATATGGACTTGCTATGGACTTGTGTAATGGAAATTGGTCGTATGAACCATTAACCCACTCACGATTGGGGCATTCCAGCCTTGCATGTCACAATGCCGGGGCTTTCGAACGCTTAGGCCTAAATCA
>BOPN01001943.1:30000-47500 GCA_017312705.2 Penaeus japonicus
TTCATTTAAGAATTCTGTAGACAAGTACTGGAAGAGTGTTTTAAAAAGGCACCAAGTATACCCTTAAGCCTAGTCCCACTCTGAAGATCACCTGGTAAGTGTGCTAAGTTACAAGTGACAGTGTGTAGATCAAAAGAAGATTCATGACTTACACTGGAATTTGATGATTATTGCATTGTATTTAGTCAGTTTTGAATACTTTTAAATATAATATTTTAAAAACCAAGGCATAGTTCAAGTATGAGTTTATCTTATTAAATTTATAGACATATAATTCAATACATTGCATGACTTTCAGTTGATTCTGAGCTGTAATTAAGTGATATAGTTTTATTATACTTCCTATGTCAGTAAGTATACATGTTACAGTGCTGTTGTTAAGAGATATCATATTCTCTTCCAGGTATGTACGGTCCTAGCCGATCAAATTATGGAGGGTACGGTGGTTATTGGGGTGGATATGGCCGACCTCCACATCCACCTCCTCCACCCCCTGTCCCATCTCACCAGCCACCTCCGCCATTCCATCCACCTCCTCCACCATTTCACTTTCGTCCAGTCAGGCCGCCTCCGCACGCTCTACGTCCCCCTCCACCTCCGCCTCCAATAAGGCTTCCACGACCCCAGCAGCAGCAGCCGCCTTACCCACAGCCTCCCATACAGTCACAGCAGACATGCCAGCAACTCTACATGCCACAGCAGCAGGAGAGGAAGAGCCCCACCCTCAATTCAAGCCGTCCCCAATCCGCTCAAGCTCCGCCGAATCAGCAAAACTACAGATCGAGGCAGAGCAACGGCAGCACCTTACACAGAAGATCCAGTGACACTCCGCCATATCAGAACATGGATGATGAAGTCTTGCCAATTGGCATGGGGTCTCCACTGGTGCCCAGATCGAAGGAGAAGGATGCGGCGCCGCTAAGCCCTAAGCAGCTTGTACCAAATAATAAAAGGCCATGTGAGTGCTCCTTCAGAATTATATGAGATGTCATACTGTTTAGAGTAAAACATAGCTCTGGTTTAAGCCTTTATTTCTGGAGAACTGTATATGTTCACCAGAACTAAGACCAGCAGTCAGGTTTTTGCCTTGCATGTAATAATCTTTCATATTGAAGAGGATTTGTTATACCTTTTTCTTTACCAGTTTCTCAAGTCTTCTTATTAATATAGAATGAGATATAGAAATTTAGCATTTGAATAATTGGTTATCCATATCTTTTCAGTGCCAGTTGAACTTGATCCGAACTTACCTGAAGAGTTAGTTTCAAAGTTCCATAACAATTCCTGCGAGTTATGTGATGTTAGGGTGAGTGTGCTCCATTACTATTTATTTGTAGATAGACTGAGCAGTTCAAGTCTTAGGAAAGTACTATATACGAATATTGTTATTCAATTATTTTTTTCAGAAAGTGTATTAAAAATTTATGCTGGTCTCTATCTTGTCTCAAGTAACAAGGCAAAATGTCAAAAAAGTTTTTTTTGATGTTCTAAGGGTGATGGACATTCATTTACATCCTTCTTTACAGCTTAATTCCAGAGTTCAAGCAAAAAACCACTACGAGGGCAAGCAGCACAAGAAGAAAGTGAAAAATTATGTAGATATGTTAGGGAAGGAGGGCCAGCCGCCAGCCAAAGTACCAAAGTTAGACCTGTCAACTCCAAAAAAGGTTTGTAATAAGCCAAATGGTGTAAAGTGGTTAGTTTGTGTATTTCATATGATTGAATTGAATTGCAGCTATAACTGATGTTGATCATGAGCTCTATAAATTAGTTGATAGGATAATTTTTTTATTTGTTTTTTTAGCTCATCATGAATGTTTACAAGTTTTATGTTTTGCTACTATTTATAGTGCAATCATTAAACTTTAGAGATGGTGCTCAGTGATAAATTCTGTTACTATTCTACAAATTGTTTAGCTTTTGTTGAACAAAATAAACACTTTTCAGACCTTTGATATCTGTTTCAGAAATCAGAACCTCTGGATGTTAGTCAGCTTTACTGTAAATGCTGCGACCTAAGCTTTACGTCAGAGCAGCACGCACAGCAGCACTACATGGGACGGAATCACCAGAGGGTATTACACGGGCTCAAACCTTTGAAAGCAGGATACTACAACAAAGAAACGGGGAAATGGCAGAGGATGTAAGATATATTTAAAGTATTTGTCTTGCTTGTTGTCCTATGTCTGATTCCTCATAAACTGTGATATCCTATGATGCCCCATACTGTAGTTGATATCTTCAGTTTCTCAGAAATCAGATAGGAGTTTGAGCGTCCCCATAACCATTGATATTCAAAATCTGAAATGCCTAAAGGATGAAATGATTAGTATTCTGATAATGGAATTTATAATGCATGGATAATGAAATCCTTATACCTGAGGAATGAAACCTTTGATACCTGAATACTGAAATATTTGATGTTGAGATAAAGAAATCTTTGATATGTGAATAATGAAAACTGAGATAAGTAGACCTCCCTAATCAATGAAATCATTGTTGGCTAAACATTAAAGTCTTGGATATCTAAATAAGGAAATGATTTATATGTGAATAACCTTTATATATAAATGATAGTGAAATCTAATATACTTAGATAGTGAAATCTTTGATACCCTAATAATGAATTCTTTTATGTTATCCTCAAGGCCACCAGACCCGCGAGTGTCTGTGGAGAGAATTGACCTGAATCTGGAACCAACCTCGGATGACGGAACAGGGTCGAGCTCTGACAAGCAGCTCGATCCAGATGGGGTGAAGGAGAGAGGAAGGTTAGTGGTTTGGGCCTAGCCTGTAAACCCTTTGTCTGAAATTTGGATGATTTTTTAAAAACTATTTCTGGACAGGTGTCATGGCATATATGAGGACTCCAGTTAGGTCCAAAGGATGAACACGACATCTTTTCATAATTGAAAAACTCAGTTGTTAAGTTTTATGATTTTGAAGGCTCTAGTTTCAGAGCTACAGCTTTTCAAGTCCACATAAACCCTTCTTTTTTGTGATGGGGTAATTCTCTTTGGCCAAGTTTGTGCTACCAGGAGTATGGAGAAAACATTTTCCCTTTTCCTCAAATCTCTAGCCAGTGCCCCCTGCATCAGAAATATTCCATCTTTGCAGCCAGTCAACTTGCTTGGGCCTCTGTCTGCAATGGGTTAATGATACTAGACATGGTTGCAATAGCTTGTAGGTTTAGATAGATTTGAGATTATTTGTATGTGTATTTGTGCATCTAATTTTTTATTATTCTCAATCCAGACTTTGTTGGAAGAGATGTTAGAGACATGCATCATAAACTTTGATTTATTAATTCCAGATTTTTCTAATTTTTTATTATTCTCAATCCAGACTTTGTTGGAAGAGATGTTAGAGACATGCATCATAAACTTTGTTTTATTAATTCCAGATTTTACTGTGAGATGTGCAGTGTCTCAGCAACGTCCCAGGAGCAGCTAGATGGCCACCTGGTGGGTCAGCGTCACATGAAAGCTGTGAGAGCCACCGCCAAGAAGGCTAGCACGGCAGTCCCAGGTCAGTATATTGTGGCTCAGACTGATAAGAGTTTTGCTCAGACTTGCTCTACTGCATCAGCCTCTTCTGCTAAATCCAGCTCTTGTCTGTAAAATGGATTTATAAATCATACAGATCTGATGATATGTCAGTTCAGTCCGTGTTAGACAATAGATGGATTATCTAACTACCAAGTCTACCATTATCAAGGCTTCCAGCAATTTTTCGGAACCCAAATTTGGTTTTGTGGCTGGAAGCAATTCATGGGTGATTCACGTCAAAACTTCTTTTCAGAATAAATTCCTTAGTTGATAAGGATTAACCCATTCGCGCCAGCTGACTTGCTATCATGTTCAGTGGTTTTTGGGTCAGACTCCGGTGCTTATGCGTTCGAAAACCCCGGCATTCTGACCATTTAGAGCCGGAATAACCCTGGCGTGAATGGGTCAAATAAAACCAATAGATAATATTTAGGATCAGCCATCACCTATAAGTTGAAAAATACCCTTTTACATAATGAAGATTCTTTAGCATCATATCATCATATCGATTGATTTGATTAAAGTTCACCTCTTTCTCTCTCTCTCCCTTTTTCTCCTTAGGGCCGACAGACAGCATTCTCGCAAGTGTGATAAAAGCCGACGAGGTGAAGAAGCCCAAGTCAAAGGATTTCTCCATCTACAGGACACCCTCAGGTACCTAGGATAGGAGAATAGACATAGGAGGGCAGGATAGAAGATCTGCCTGTGCTAGTAGAAAGATTTTCGACTTTATTGAAGGAAATCTTCAGAAAGGGATAAGTGCACTACCAAAAGGCTCTGTCTTAGGATGAAGTTAGAAGATGAAGAGTCTCTGAATCCTTGTAAATGAAGCTAAAGAAGTTTTTTTTTTCATATGGTGTGCATACTGTTATTTGTATTTATGATGAGTATCCTAAGGATTTTAGTGTTTTAGGTAAACCGTCCTGAAGATAGTGAAAGTTTTGGTTGAGATTTGGAACATTCTGAACACAATAATATTAATGTACTGTATATGTTGGCATACAAGACAGTTTGTTGTGTAGGACCACCCCAAGAATTTCCATTTCATTTTTTTTTTTTTTTTTAGCTTTCTCACTGTATAAATTTATCCCAATTCCTACTCATACTGCCGAGGGTTAACTGGCCAAAGTAGCAACATTAGTTATCAGAATAGTAACTACTTGTTCTCTGTAATAAGAAAATACTACCAATTTGTTGCCATTATATGCATTGAATATGCTAACCTGGTATAGTCTAAACATTAGTGAAGTCACATATATAATGGTTATTTCACAAGAAATAACAGTTTGTATGAATATGATATTACTATTCACTTGGAAGTGATTTCATGAGTTACTTAATTTTATACAGCAATATTTGCCTTTCAAGTAATGAGCTAAGATTTGAACCTCCCTCCATTAATCCAAAGGTGTTAAATATCAAGATAATTTTGATTGTATATGTGTTAAGATGTATAAAAATGGAAATTCAGTGAAATTATTGGAATATGATATAACACAACACTTTATAATATATATACAACAGTACCAGTATGTACATTAGAAGTACATTTTCTGATCAACAGAATAAATGTTGATGCAGTGATAAAATTATGATTCTGTACTTTGAGCTGGCTAATGTGCACTTTGTAAGCTCTTTAAACTCTCTTCTAAAATTTCAAGGTTTAGAAGTGACAAGATGATGGGGAGAAGATAAAGATAAGGATGGAGGAAAATGAATTTTAGGAGCTGTGACTGCATTTAGCAAGGAGGGTAAAGATTGGGTTAATTATATGAAGCTATATTTGAGCACAGGAGAAAGGGAGGGAGTACCCAGCACATTGTGCAATCATTCTGATTAAGTATTAAAGGTCATCAAATGCCCATTTACCTGTTCATGTGCCACATTGTTTGCATGGATAATTGCTGCTAATTTTTAGGGAGGGCAAGGTAAAAAGAAAACACACCAGAAACTCCATAGTACGTGCAAAATTTAAGTGGATTGAATATTTGGAGTACCAGACACTGTCCTCTATAAACATAGGTTTTTCAACCCTTGGGCATTTTGGCTTTTGTTTATGGTGTGTTAGTGGCACTCTAGTTATTTGAATCTACAGTGTGTTTGAATATCAGCTAAAATTGCTGTGTTTTTGTTTTAAGCTATACAAGACAGATTTGTAATACATTTTGAGTATTTGATTTTGACCTAACATTTAATCCAGGCTTTAAACTTAAGCGTACCAGGAAGTTTGGTTAAGAATATTCAAAGTCAGGAAGTGAGTTATGTTAGTGCTTTACTTGATGCTCATACTAACAAAGGGTTGAAGATTGGATCTCATACTTAGTATATAGTACAATCCCTGTTTTTTTAAGCCTCAGATTCTGTCCAGTGTGCCAACATATACAATACTATAATTCACTTATTTAATTTAGATGCAAAAAATGTTTGACGTGTGTAAATCTGCAGCGAACTGACTAACAAGTTCTGTGTTTTAGTAGAATTTTAGGTATACTTTTTGAGTTTTGTTTGACTTATTTTTGTTTTAAAATGGATTTAGGATTTGTACTTTCTTCTCCTGTGAGGGGAATTATTTAATGTTTTCTAAGGCTGTCTGAAATGATTAGAAAGAAGTTTCTAAATGCTGTATGCAGAGATAGGTATAAGAGTGACAGAGTGCATAGTATCATTCACTAATGCAACTTTACTGAGGAAATGTGCTTTTAAGCCCCTTCCCGTCATGTGATGTATTGGTTGCAGATTAGCTTGTGTTGAAGTATCCAACGTGGAAGTGCAATATAGTCAGTCAATAGCTCATATCTATCAACTTAGTTTCTTATCAAGAGGTTGCAGAAAGGATATAGCAATTATACCATTGTTATGCCAGAGAACTTTCACCATCACAAGAAGTAATATACTTTCAATATAATTTCATATGAAAAGAAAGAAAATAAGAAAAAAAGGTAATCAGGACTAAAGACACTAAGTAATATATGAATAATAATGCCACATAGTTAGGGCCAATGTGATGTTTGAGACTAGAAATACCAGTAGAGGGAAACTGAGGTTAAATACATTACTTACACAAGAAAAAAAAAGAGAGAGAAAATAAAACAGTTAGGAAGAGAACAATTATAACTATGTTTATCTGTCACTATTTTTGATGAAAAGAAATTAAATTTATATGATTGAAATAAGATGTGAAAAAGACAATAATGGATTTTCATTACTTTTAATGGAAGTTTGTCAGTTATTAGTTCCTTCTGACTAGAGCTGTACCATCTATGGGAATATTGTGTTTGTATTTTGAGTCAGTTTATTTTCAGTAAGGATCAGTCACAGTTATGAAAACCCTACAGCAACAAATGATAGGGCTATGTTGCGGATCTGTCCATAAAAAGAATAATGATCAACCCGTTACCGATGGGCCTAGCGAGAACTGGCAACCCCCTACGCCAGGCCTAAGTAATATTGACTCGGAGACGTCACACTGCTGTGTCGCCCCGTCATCAGGCACTTTGGTGTGTCACACGGGTGTGACACCCCATCGTCATTGCGTTAATGATTTTGATGATAGGATAGCCTATCACTGATTCCCCTAGACAACTATGTGTATAAATCCACCTAGCATGAAGGTAATTGTCTCCCTATGAAACAGCATAAATTGTAGCTGCAATTAGCATCTCCAACCCTTGTCAATGTTGACAGTATCATTTTACTGACAGAAAGGACTCGTGCTCATTTAATGGAGTGCAATGAACCAATAAAAAAAAAAAAAAAAAAAAAAAAAAAAAAAAAAAAAAAAAAAGTTTGCTGCTCTATTTCAACAGCTGTGCGATTCTCAAAGTGTAATGATAATGATCAGTAACTATGTCTGTCTCAAGTCTGCCCTGATTAACCAATCATAATGAGGGGGCAAGGGACTTAAAATGCATATCCTTAGTAATGTCATTATAATTCTGGTAATGGATAGGGAAAGTCTTGGTAATGTGATTCATAAAAGATAGTAATATTAGTAATGCAGTGTTGATAAAGAGGTTAATTTTACAAGCTTTTACTTGCCAAATTTACAAAGACGGGCAAATATTGCAGTCCATCTAATACAACGAGAAGGCATTTCAGCAATAGCAGTACAAGTATTATCCATAAGACTTCAACAAGAGGATACACAGAGTCATGTATTGTAAAGCAGTTTTGGATAACTATTCACACAAATGGCTCCTCCCAATCTTTTGAGAAGTCTGGATGCAGTGATACATCCAGTACAAGAAGCAGCCTTTTAGCGGCCCGAGAAAATAAACAAGTGTCACCTGAGAAGATGAATTTGACTCTGAAATTTGTTTTTTGGCATCTGCATTTTTGTATTTTTGTATTTTCTTTATGGTTTTGTAGAACTCAAATTTCTTTAGCGAGAGTATCTCATTAAAGCTATAGATATGAAAAGATTCTACTGTAATTTTGGTTGTTAGGCTTCTTAATTTGCTAGGAGTCTTACGATCATTATGAAGTTTGGAGTGTTCCAAGGGTGCTCTGTTTTCTTGTTTTTTCAAACTACAAATATGATATGTCTAAAGAGGAACAAAGAGTTTTTTTTCATATTGAAGGCAATTATTTCATTTTTTTATATGTAGATGGACTTAGAATATAATTGTGATTAGGCCAAGTGAAAAATGGTTGAGGTTCGTTCCTAGCCTAACCAACCCTTATTTAAAGAGCCAATATTAGATGACTTTGCGTAAATGTCTCTTATTTAAGAAATATACCACTATCCAGATGTTATGAAAATCAAGAGTTTAAAAATGTTTCTCACATAATGAAATTAAGGAGACCTGTCAGAGCATTTTATTGTGTCAGTTAGGAAAAGGCAGTGCCATTTTAATTGCAGATTAATTGATTTGAACATTTTCCAATCAAGCCTATGCATGTTTTGTGTTTAAGAAGACAGTTGCTTGTTTTGTAAGAATTGAAGTACAAAATCCCAGTTCACTTGGCTGTTACTTCAATGAATATTTTCAGTTGATTTGATAGGTATAAGTTCTAATATATAGATATATGTATATTTTGTTGTGTTCATTGATTAGATTTTAGAAGAAAATAAGTTATATAGATATTCAATTTCCACAAATAGATTATGGCAGAAGTATGGAATACTTCAATGTGCTCTGATGTTTATTCATTTTACTAAGGATTACTAGGTATGTTAATTATTATAATATTTTTAGAGATTATATTTGCTTGGTTTGAAGCCACTTTTAAATGTAACTGGAAAAGAAACTTATCTATTTTGTAAAGAAAGAATATAATCTTTTTACCCAAAGACTCTTTTGTTGTTTTCTTTTTTCCGTCAATTTTTTCACATTGTGATCTCCCTTGCAGGTAAGTATTACTGTGCTCCCTGCGACCTCACGCTAAACTCGGAGAGTCAGTTTGCTCAACACGTAGAGTCCAAGAAACACAAGACGCGGAGAGTCAAGTAACGAGAAGTCACCAGGGTAACCCAAGAAGTAACGTGCGAGGATGGGATATACATAGTGTACATTGTTTCACACAGCTGTTTGTTTTGTAGTTTTTTATATTGGATGTTAGAAAGGTCTGAAGGTTCAGATCCCCCCAAATTGTGTAGATGTCTCTTTTAGCATTGTGGCTCAGTTGGTTTTCAACCCCTATTAATAATGACGTTTTAATGAGGAGAATGTGAATTGTACACTTGAGAAACCAAAGAAGTGGGAGAGAATGAATGATGAAGTGTAAGCAGGACATGACAAAGGTGACTTTTTAATGAAAAAAAAGAGAATTTAAATGGAATAGGGAGAGTTAGATCAAGAGGAATTTAAGTGAATAAATTTAGCTGGTTATTCAGAAAGAATTACAGCGAAATGGTGTTAAGAAACTAGTTAATAAACGGGACACAGACTCCTGTGGATTAGTGTTAAGAAAAGGAAGAAGAAAAAAAAGAATGCTCAGAAGAAAGCCTGAAGGTTCTCATAGGATTGCCCTAAGTGCTAACAGAATTTGTTGAAATGCTTGTGGAATTCGCAGAAAGGCTTGTGGACTTTGTTCTTTGGGTGCTGTTGGAACGCGTCCCTCATGCTGTGCTATTGACTGTGACCCCAGAGTATGGGGAAGGAGTCACTGTGAACCATCTGTGATATAAAAGGGAAAATTTAGAACTCTTGAAAGGTTCTATAACACAAGTTCTTAGGTTCAGAAATAGTCACACTAGTTAACTAAAAGGTTGCTGCATACTTGGATCTACAATGATCATCGTGTATTTCTTTTCATTTTGATCTATTCTTTCTTTTTTTTTTTTTTTTTTTTTACTTCTCCCTTTCCACTATTCTTTTGTTTTGATTTCCTTGAGAGCAGCTTCTGTTTATTAGGTAATTTGGTCTTAGAATTCAGAGTAATGGCATTTTGACAATAGCTGTTTAACATCATAACCTCAAAGCAAAGGAAAAAGATACAGGTTAACTCATGACAATAATGATTAACTTTTAAGAGAACTCCTGGAATAGTCACATGACTTCCTGTATCGTTTGTATTTAGGTAAGGAATTTCTGGAATACAGACTGCATAACACATGGCGCCTTACCCCATATGCTCATTGTTTTGTGATAAATGTGTATTCTTACTTATAACATTACCAAAGTGATCTGAAGTTTGTGTTTGCTCTCTCTTGTTGCATCTCTGAGTTTACATAAGAGGGAAGAGGTTGCATGTGAGGAATCCATGTTGTAATATGCATTGCTTTTTTCAGTGCACTGCAGAGTAACTTCTAATTGCAGCTAAGATGAAAATTACTGAGGTCAATATAGGTATATTTGTTTCAGCTAAGAGGAATGTGTTTCTTGTACAGTACAAACTGTCTTTCCTCTTAGCATTCCCTGTGCGTTCCCCTTACATTTTATTTTTACTTATTCATTTATTTATTTATTTGTCTTGGACTTTTATCGTATATGATTGTGCATAGAAGGCAGAGGTGCAGAATCAACATTTTCATTTTATCATGAAGGAATGATGCCTTTTATGAGCGTAACAATAGGTGTCTGGATTTGGCAATCAAGGGATTGAGACCCTGTTGCTGGTTCCCATAAGTGCATGTATGATTTTAAGTGCTTGTTGCAGAGAGTGGGAAATATTCTTGCTCTTGCTCATTATAGGCTGTTTGCCACGGATGTCAGGTCTTCCTATTCCTTTCCTTTGCCCGTCATCCACGCCCGTTATTCCACGCTCTTTCTTTCTGTAGCAGTCACGCAAACCCCAAGCCATAATGAATACCACTGGTGTTGTTTTCCATCTTATAGTATAATTTTCTTAGGCTACATTGCACATAGTGGAAATTTGGAATGAACTCCAAATTGAGTTTTTCGTGTAGAATTTTATTTATTTATATGTTTTTTTGATTATCTTATTTATTTGCTTGTGATATTCAGCTCTGTATTTAGAAAGAGGAGATTGTCCTATGCTGCCAGTTGTAGCTTTTGTATTTTATTTGTATATTCTCATCATTGCTGGAATTTAGTCATATAGGTTGAAGTAATTTCAAGGAATTTTGCAGTTTGTATAGTGGTGTTCTATTGGTTATAAGGTTCATTAGAAGAACTGGGTACCAATATATCCATAAAAAACACACACAAATTCAAAGACAAAAACGAAAATGAATACACACTCTATATTTATTTACTTGTTGGCCATAGGAACTACGGTCCTTTTGAGTATTAAAAACTATGGACCTATAGAAGAAGAATTCTTCAGCCACTGTAAAGAAACTCTGAGAAGTGGTGGACATTTTGCTCAAAGTACTCGTGCTTGAAGAATGTTTGTAGTACTGTGAATGTGAAGCACTGTAAGTGTATTTTAGTGTCAGTAGTTTTTTGTCTTTTTTTTTAAATTTAATTTGTTTTGGTGATTATTATTTTTTTAGTGACATGAAGGTTGCTTCTGAAGATTTACCCTTGCATTAAGTTTTGTGCTTGAGGTGCTCCTTTAGATTAGATTAGCTGTTGTACAAAGTCCTCCTGTCGAGATCTTTTGGTGATCTGTTTTTAGAGGTTATGTTGATATTGCCATGGCATAGTTATGTGTTGTGTACAAGTTATGATTAGCGACCTTATCTTAAAGATATCTCATAGTCTAATGAATGAAATGGCTTGGCATGGTTCCCTTAGCTTGGATTTTAAGGATGTTGAGTCTTGCGTAACTTTAAAGCTGGTAGAAGCAGTTGTTAGTTTTGTTTGAGAGATGGACGTCACTGGATTGAAGTCGGTTTACGCTGTTCGTTTCTGAATCCTACCTTGAATGAAGGTAAATGTGTCGTGATCGTGTGAGATAGGTGGCGGAGATGTCGCTTTGCTGCTGTTATTTTGCTGAAGCTTGTAAAATGGAGAAGGCCTAGATTTTTACTTCAAGTAGGTTCCTAAGTTTGAATTTGCCAAAGTCTTTTTAGGTATTATGTTATTTAGGTGGAGGGAAGGCTGTGGCTTTTGAATTCCCCATATATCATGAAGGTAATTGTTAAGGTACTTTTACTGATTTTGTGGATACTCAGTGGGAATTCCACTTAACATGTAATTCAGAGGCAGACATTTAACCTAACATTAAGTGTATATTTTGGTGAGCAGCTCATAAAGGTAAACCAATTGATTAATCTATGGTAAAATTTTAACTTAACATTGACATAAAAACACAAAATCATCATATATATCATAGTTTGATATTGCAGCATAATCCTTTCAGATCATAGTTAATTCTGACATCAGACCTTTAAGTATATGTCCCTTCCAGTAGGATAATAGTTGTTACTATGCGAAACTGCCAATCAAAAACTGTTCCCGAAAGTGAAGTCCTTCACGGCACTTATCTTCCTGCTCAAAAAGAAGCTAATTAGGTACTCGGAAATAAGGTTAATTGTAGCTTTAAAGAATGAGGCCTCTCATTGCTATGAGGATGTCGTATTGGTAGCTTGTTCAGTTTGATTTAGGGATAACCTTTAGGTCCAATGATAAGGAGATGAGGGGAGTTGTTGCTTTGCTGATCTTTGTCATGTACAAAAGATAGCTTTAGGTAATGTGCTTCATTTATGTCAAGGCTGCTAAATAGTGCTGCAGATCTCATGTCGAGGGAGGAAGTTATTAACGTATCTCAGAGATGATAAGTTTCCTATTTTTAGTCTCAAATGTTTGGTGTCACTCTTTGCATCAGGTAGGCCAGTGTAAAGTAGACATAAGAACTTAGGTGTACGTACTGGATAAGATCTTCATGCTGATATTATTCTCTTTGATGGGATCTTAGGTTTAGGTGAATGGGATAAAGAGGCATAGGAAAGGCTTCTTTATTCTCTATGTACTTTTAAATAATATGGCATTAAGCTCTAGTTCTTTTTTTCACATGTATATATATGTATGAGGTTGCAAGTTACCAGTAAATACATCATAATTGGGCATTGGTAATGTCACTGTAACTGTCATAATATGATAACTTTTTATGCAGATTTTAAAGTGGGTAATTAATACTCATATGATAAAATGTGATGTTTGTACAGGTATTTTAGGTTTTCCAAATATTGCCTGATATTGCAGTTGTCCATTTTTTTTTCATCATTGCTTGGTTAGCATTGTTTTGCTTGTTGATTTATGCTATGAATCTCTCAAATGCATAGTTTTAATTTCCCTGTAGATATAGGCCAACTTCATTTGTGGGTTGATTAGCACGGAATAGACGAGAACAAACCTTGATCCCAGATGATCATTGAGATAGTCTCCCTGCGTTCTTCCTTGAGTGGGTCCTCTCAGAGGACTTAGCTAGTTGTGTAGACTTTGTAATAGCACTGGCATTTCCTTTTTTCTAGATACAAAGCTGAATATGTTACTTTGCTAGAGAGAGAGAAAGAGAAAGAGAGAAACAAAGAAACAGAAGAAACAGAGAAACAGAGCGAGAGAGAGACATTTGACAGTGACTTGCATATCCATATGATATGCATATGATATGCATATGTATATGCATATGTATATGCATATGCATATGCATATGCATATGCATATGCATATGCATATGCATATGCATATGTATATGTATATGTATATGTATATGTATATGTATATGTATATGTATATGTATATGTATATGCATATGCATATGCATATGTATATGTATATGTATATGTATATGTATATGTATATGTATATGCATATGCATATGCATATGCATATGTATATGTATATGTATATGTATATGTATTTGTATATGTATATGTATATGTATATGTATATGTATATGTATATGTATATGTATATGTATATGTATATGTATATGTATATGTATATGTATATGTATATATATATATATATATATATATATATGTATATGTATATGTATATGTATATGTATATGTATATGTATATGTATATGTATATGTATATATATATATATTTATATATGTATATGTATATGTATATGTATATGTATATGTATATGTGCATGTGCATGTGCATGTGCATGTGCATGTGCATGTGCATGTGCATGTGCATGTGCATGTGCATGTGCATGTGCATGTGCATGTGCATATGCATGTGCAATTGTGCATGTGCATGTGCATGTGCATGTGCATGTGCATGTGCATGTGCATGTGCATGTGCATGTGCATGTGCATGTGCATGTGCATGTGCATGTGCATGTGTATGTGTATGTGTATGTGTATGTGTGTATGTGTATGTATATATTTATTTACATGTATATGTATATACACATGCATATGCACATGCACACGCAGACACACACACACACACACACACACAAAATCCCTTGAATTATTATTATCATTTTCTGATTATCATGGTGTTGTAACTCCACAAAATTGTTTAAAAGTGGAAGGTAATTTTTTTTTTTTTTTTTTTATAAATTTAAGCAAGAAAAATATCTCACTGACTTTTGGCATAATTGTATTTGAATATTGGACATTGTCTCTTTGATAGATATTGTGATATTTGCCTTTGATGAGTGAAGAACAAACGTCATTGTTTCATGACTTCTGTGTTATTCTCGTTGGTGGCAAGATGATGGATGTCGGTAATTTTTTGTTTTATTTTTTGTCTCTTTTTCATTTTTGTTATATCATTGTCATGACCGTGATCATAACTGTCGTAATCATCATGATCATCATATGTCTTTGTCATCATCATCACTCCATCATTGTCAGTATCATCACTTACATCATTGTCAGCATCATCACTTATTGTCATGACCGTGATCATAACTTTCGTAATCATCATGATCATCATACGTCTTTGTCATCATCATCACTCCATCATTGTCAGCATCATCACTCACATCATTGTCAGCATCATCATTCACATCATTGTCAGCATCACACATCATTGTCAGCATCATCACTCTTATCATTGTCAGCATCATTACTTACATCATTATCATTATCATCACTCACATCATTGTCAGCATCATCACTCACATCATTGTCAGCATCATCACTCACATCATTGTCAGCATCATCACTCACATCATTGTCAGCATCATCACTCACATCATTGTCAGCATCATCACTCACATCATTGTCAGCATCATTACTACATTGTTGCATTACTACATTGTTGCATTACTACATTACAGCGTATCATTACTACATTACATTAGCATTACTACACGTTGTTAGCATCATTACTACATTGGTTGTTGCATTACTAGCATTGTTAGTATCATTACTACATTGGTTAATAGCATTAATACTACATTATTGTTGTTATCATTACTACATTACAGTCAGTATCATCACTACATTACAGTCAGTATCATTACTATCATGTCAGTATTACTACTACATTACAGCAATAAAAGATTATCACTACATTATTGTTGCATTACTTATGATTATTGTTGCATTATTAATACATTATTGTTGCATTATTACTACATTATTGTTACACATTACTACATTGTTACCATTACTACATTACAGCGCTTAATATTACTACATTATTACATTATTACTACATTACAGCCATATCATTACTACATTATTAGTTAAAACATTACTACATTGTTGCATTATTACTACATTAGTTGTTATATCATTACTACATTACAGTCAGTATCATTATTACATTATTACATATTACTACATTACAGCCGTATCATTACTACATTACAGCGTATCATTACTACATTACAGCCAGACATTACTACATTACAGCCGCATTACTACATTACACAGTATTACTATATTAAGTCAGTATCATTACTACATTGGTTGTTAGTATCATTACTACATTGTTGTTGCATTATTCTCACATCATTGTCAGCATCATCACTCACATCATTATCAGCATCATCACTCACATCATTGTCAGCATCATCACTCACATCATTATAGGCATCATCACTCACATCATTGTCAGCATCATCACTCACATCATTATAGGCATCATCACTCACATCATTGTCAGCATCACAAACAGTTGTCTAAGCTATGAAAAATTACTCTTTGTAGAAGTATGGCAATATTCAGTTGTTGTAGAATTGAAGAAGCACTTGAGAAAACCAAGGAATAGTTGCTTAAATTTCATCTGATATTCACATGGGTGTTGATGAGTTCTCCTTTGACCCAGCTTGTTCATCATCATCGTCATCATCATCATCATCATCACCGCCATTGCCATCACCTCCACCATCATCTCCACCATCATCATAACATCATCATTATCATCATTATCATCATCATCATCATCATCACCATCACCTTCACCTTCACCATCACCATCACCATCACCATCACCATCACCATCACCATCACCATCACCATCACCATCACCATCACCATCACCATCACCATCACCAACACTATCACCATCATCCACAGTCATCATCATGAAATCAATCAATTGATTGAATTAAGATTATTTGCTTTTAATCAAGTAATTCTATTGCTATGAGTGTTTCTGTCTATGGTACTTAGGATAAGTACCATGAAAGAAGATGCTAGTGCATTTGTTATGAGTTTATAAAATTTACCTTTCCTATTCAGAACATCAACTTTTCTTAACTTTTAAAAAATTAAAGAATTGCATTAACCGCATTAAAATATCATTGAAAATGTCTTTGCCTTCTTATTTTTTGGATGAGATCAGGGCTGGATATAGGAATTATTAATCTGGAAAGTAGCCAAAAAAAAAGCTCCATATAATTCAGAAAAAAATAATTGCAAGAGAAATGATGTACTTGTGAGTACTATATATAGTTGAGATATTCTGTTTTATATCCTTATTAAGTAATATGCTAAGTTAGGGTGGGTCTTTATTACTGAAAACTTTCCTGGGACCTCACAGGACGAGACTTATGCTTTTGATTATTTCAGGCTGCATGTGTATATATTTTAAAAGTGTATTTGCAATTCTTGGGTATTTTATTGCTTTAATTTCCCATTTTTGATCAAGTCTTTCATTTTTTTAGAATCTTTTAGAGAGAATTTTGAAATTAATTTTTTTATTCTTTATTTTTTAAAATAATTTTTTGGTTTTCTATTATTACTACTGTTTTTTACAGAAAATTGTTATTCCCATTAAGGATGTCTTCCCCACGTAATAAAAAGAGTTGTGCCTTCCTGCTCTCCCCCCCACCCCCCTTTTTGAAAATGCATCTTTTTCTCATCTCTAATACTCATTGCTCACTGGGCCAGTTTGACGTGATGTTCAATTTGTCTTTATTTTCGGTGAAGGTTGCCTCTTCTCTTTTGTTTTTCCATTGGTGAGGCAAGGAATCTCGTTATGGGAGATGTCTCAATTTTTTTTTTAGAAAATATTTTGTTCTCATATATTTTGTACAAACCTAGGTCACACTCTGGCCCCAGCACTTGCACTTGTTCATGCGTCATGCAGATGACTGTCTTATGACTCTCATTTGATTTCACTCATGCCTCCCCCCCCCTCCCTCCCTCTCCCCTACCTCCTGAACTCGTCTCCTCCATATTT
>BOPN01001943.1:57500-65000 GCA_017312705.2 Penaeus japonicus
GATTTCAAGGACGTAGTGTTTTTTTTTTTCATCTATTTTTTTTTTATCTACAATAGAAGTAGAGAGAGGATGGAGATATGAATAGGGAGAAAGATAGAGGGAAAGGGAGAGATAGAGAAAGAAAGAAAGAAAGAAAGATAGATAGATAGAGAGAGAAAGAGAGAAAGAAAGAAAGAGAGAGAGAGAGAGAGAGAGAGAGAGAGAGAGAGAGAGAGAGAGAGAGAGAGAGAGAGAGAGAGAGAGAGAGAGAGAGAGAGAGAGAGAGAGAGAGAGAGAGAGAGAGAGAGAGAGAGAGAGAGAGAGAGAGAGAGAGAGAGAGAGAGAGAGAGAGAGAGAGAGAGAGAGAGAGAGAGAGAGAGAGAGAAAGAGAGAAAGAGAGAGAGAGACATAGTGAAAAAACTATGAAAAACACACATAGAGAGAGAGAGAGTGAGACAACGAAACAGAGAGAAAGTGAAACACAAAGCAAAAGAAGAAGAAGAAGAAATAAAAAAATAAAAATCAGATTTATAAACGAATAAACGAGAGACACATACATACCAGTGACAGACCGTCGTAAATCTGGGTTTACGCCCGTACACCTTCTTGACATGGCGACCGAACCACACAACGAACTTTGACACCTTGTTTTGTGTATATATATGTATATATTTCATCATTTTCTTCACCTTTGTTCATTATATGGATTGCTATGATCTTTGTGAACACTTTATTTTCCTTTCTTTTTTATTCCATGTACCATTATTATCACATGTTTGTCCCCCTGTATAATGAACAAACAACAGGGAGCGTATATATAAAGTTGAGGGTAAAGTTTCCCAGTCTTTTTTTTCCTCTTTATATTTTGCTGGCTACAGGGCGTGAACCTTTTTATGTTAATATGTATATGGATATTCGGTGGGGGGAGGGGGTTAGGGGAGGGGGAAGGGGGTAGTGAGGAGGGGAATGAGGTTATGAGTATATGTATATATATATATATATATAACGGTATGCACATATGTGTGAGTATATATATATCTATGTATATATCTACCTATCTATCCATCTACATAGACATCTACCCATCTATACAGATAGATAAATCGATGTAGATGTAGAAGTAGATGTAGATAAAGATATATATATATAGATATATACGTACACGACACACATACTGTACGTAATAAGCAAGTACAGCAGATTCCTCCACGGCTGCCACTGTCACGACTCTGACCGACCAGTCCGGAGAAGAAAAAAAAAATAAAACAAACAAACAGACGAAAAAAAAACACAAAAAAATCAATAGAAGAGGAATGAAACACACAGGTCAATATTTCCTCAAAAAAGTTTTCCTCATCCTTTTTATTCCGTTTTCATTTTCTTTTCTTTCTCTTTCTCTCATCTCCCCCTTTCTTTATTTTCTTTTTTTTTATATATTTCCTATCCGATCCCTTAGAGGAGGTAAAAGCACCAGTACACTGTATTGAAGAAAATGAACGACAACGGAAACACGACCCGGGAATATTTGTCGATCACGTTGACGTCTTTGATGACTGGCATGGCGCCCTTGATGGCCGAGGCACCCTTCTTCAGCGTGGAGATAACGCGCTTCCTGCTGGGACCCTTGGGGGCGTGGATGCTGGACCGGGTCGGGAAGGAGTAGTTCCGGTTGATGCGGAAAGAGGGCGGGAACTTGAGGTCTTGCAGAGATCCTTCGCTCGAGAAGAACTTGGAGTTGTGGCGTTGCCTGCGGGGATGGAAGGGGGGGGGGGAGGTCATGTGGGGGTCTATGTGCGGGGGGGAGGGGGTGGGGAGGCTGTCAGGCAGGCAAACAGATAGGTGAACGGACTGACAGACATATAGGTATGAAGACAGACAGACATAAATAACTAAACATTGACACAAATACAGACTAAACATTGACATAAATATACCTATGGAAGGAATGCATTATTGCATACACTCATACACATCTTTTTTCTCTTCCTCTTCTCTACTTTTCTCACCTCCCTCCTTATATCAGCCTTTCCCCCCTCCCCCTCAATCTACCCCTATCAACTCCGCCTCTACTCCCTCCCCCCTTCCCCAACTCCCGATTCATCTTATCCTTATTGAGCGACTTTCTTCTATCTCCCCCTCCTTCTCCCCTTCACCCCTCCACCCCTTAGATCCTCCACTTTCCCCTACCGCTTCTTCCCCCATCCCCCTCCCCCTATACATACCTAGTGTAGAGTTCATGTGCGCGCGCGTGGTGGTCCCTGGCACTCATGAGGGCGGCATAGGCTTTGAGGGCGCGGGTGTGGGCGGGGTCAAGACTGAGGGCGGCTTCGTAGTGGCGTGCAGCTGCTTCTGTCCGCCCTGGGAGGGACGCAAAAGAGGTTTAGTCTAGTTTTAAGGATATGTGTGCTGTCTTGATTGCGTGTGAGTGAGTGTGTGTGTAAGTGAGTGTGTGTGTGTGTGTGTGTGTGTGTGTGTGTGTGTGTGTGTTTGCGTGTGTGTGTGTGTGTGTATGTTTGCGTATGTGTGTGTGTGTGTGTGTATGTGTGCGGGTGTGTGTGGATTAATATATGTGCGTGTGTCTGTATTAGGCCTGTACATTTCAGTTCAATTCTTTCCGAAAAAAGTATTACTAACTCGTGATTTATAAATGGTCGAGGAATGCAAATGAAAGAGAGAGAAGAAAAATGATTAATAAAAAACATAAACAAGATTTGAATGGAAACAAAGACTGAAAGAAGAAGAACAACAAAAAAAACAAGAACAAAAACAACAACAACGTGTGGAAAAAATATAACAAGAAAAAAAACAATAAAAGATAAATGAGATAAAAACAGAAGAAAAAGAATTCAGACCGCCCCCCCAAAAAAAAAAAAAAATATATATATATATATATATATATATATGTATAATAATGATAATAATAATAATAATAAAAAAGAAATAAATAAAATAAAGATCGAACAAAATAATATAAACAAAGAAGAGAACGAAAACACATACAGATAACAACCCAAACTATCTAACAAAAGGAGGTTATGAAAAGAGGAAGCAGGAGAGGATAATAAAAGGAGAAGCATTAAAGGGACTTAGGAGTTTACTATAACTGCATGGAGATGAGAAAAAGGTTACTCATGTTTATTCAGAGCAATGGCGTAGGATCAAGGGTCGAGGGAGGGAAAGAGAGAGAGAAGATGGGGCGGAAGGGAGGGAGGGAGAGAGAGTGAGAGAGAGAGAGAGAGAGAGAGAGAGAGAGAGAGAGAGAGAGAGAGAGAGAGAGAGAGAGAGAGAGAGGGAGTGGGGAGTGGTTGAGGGGGAGGGGAGGGGGAATGGATGAGGGGGAGGGGAGTGGTTGAGGGGATGGGGAGTGGTTGAGGGGGAGGGGAGGGGGAATGATTGAGGGGGAATGGTTGAGGGGGAGGGGAGGGGGAATGGTTGAGGGGGAATGGTTGACGGGGAGGGGAGTGGGGTAAGAGGGGAGTTGAGGAGAGAGAGGAGATGGAAGAGTGGAGGAGAGAAGGGGGGGAGGGGAGATAGAGAGTGTGGAGGAGAGAGGGAGTGAGGGGGTTAGTGGGGAGAGAGAGGGAATGGGGGAATAGAAGTGATGGAGGAGGGAAGAGAGATGGAAAGATAGGTCGGTTGATGGGGAAGGAGGGAGAGGAGGTGGATATAAATGGGGTGAGGTTGAGAGGGGGTGTTGGTTGAAGGGGAGAGGAGAGGAGGGATAGAGGGAGAGAAGGGGGTGAGGGGAAAGGGGAAAAGGGGGTGAGGGGAAAGGGGAAAAGGGGGTGAGGGGAAGGGGAAAAGGGGGTGATAGAGGGGTGACGGGGAGAGGAGATGAGGGGAAATAGGGAGGGGAGAGGAGTATGGGAGAGGTGAGGGTGAGAGAAAGTTAAGGAGGGAGGGAGGGGAAAGAGAGAGAGAGATAAACAGGAAGGAGAGATGAGAAGGCATGGAGTTGAGTAGAGAGAGAGGTGAGGAGGGAGGGAGAGTAATTGGAGAGACAGAGAGGGAAGAGAGGGGAAAGAGAGGGGAAAGATGATGAGCATTGCGGGTTTTCAGAATATTTGATACAACAATAATGATTATAATTTCAAACATTGTGAATTTCTTTTATAACATATATATACATTTATATATCTTCTGATTTACAGTTCATATAGCCCTCTCTCTGTCCATCTGTCTAACTATTTGTCAATAAATATATCGATTTATCTATCCATAGTCTCTCTCTCTCTCTCTCTCTCTCTCTCTCTCTCTCTCTCTCTCTCTCTCTCTCTCTCTCTCTCTCTCTCTCCCTATATTTCGTCTCTATATCTATCTTTCTATCTATTCTTCCCTCCTCCCTCCCTCCCTCCCTCCCTCTCTCCCTCCCTCTCTCCCTCCCTCCCTCCCTCTCCTCCCTCCCTCTCTCCCTCTCTCTCCCTGCATTTTGCTAACATGCATGTCCATCACATATTCAAATATGTGTTTATGTAATCCCAGGAGCGGACTTATCATGGTGAGGGTGGAAATTCATGCTGATATATCGCTCTCCTGAAATGTAAACACTTATTTCTTCTGATCTATAAGACTGGATAATTTTCTGTCTGTTGATATAGCTGCAAGTCTTTTTAATAGATAGTGAGCCCAAAGAAGGGTTAAGATGGGGAGGAGGATAACCTATGTTACTTCATTTTTTTTGAGATGTGAGTAACCACTTGTCTCAATATATTTGTCAAAGTCAGAATCTCCCTCTTTCTCACACACACATTACCTATCCCATCCTATCCCATCGCTTCCATCCCACCCTAATCCCTCCCCATCCTATCCCCATCCATCCCCTCCCCCATCCCACCTCCTTCTTTCCCCACCCCCAACCCCCACCCATCCCACCCCTGCCCACCCCCTCCCTTCCCCCCAACCCCTATCCCCATCCCCTACCCTAAACCCCTCCCATCCCTCCCCCCACCCCCTCCTCTTCCTCCTCCCCCCCTTCCCCCCCCCCCTTCCACCCCAACCCCCTACTCCCCCCCCCCCTCCCACCCGTCCCCCTCCTCACCGAGCGCCACCCGAGCGGACGTGGCCTCGTGGTTGATCCAGAAGGACACCCACGACAGCATCACGATCAGGATGCTGGGCAGGTAAGTCTGGAAGACGAAGTAGCCGATGTTCCTCTGCAGGTTGAAGCTGATGGAGAGCCTCCGGTAGACGCCCGTGGCCAGCTCTTCCGTCCGCCCGTTGGCCTCGTAGCCCATGATGGTGAACTGGGGCAGCTCCGCCTCCTCCACGCCCACCACGGGCACGTCCATCCAGTACATCACGACGTCGGTGTCTGTGTAGCCGTCTGCGGGGGGAGGGAGGGGGGAGAGGGAGGTTAGTGGAGGCGGAGAGATGCACAGGTGTATGTATATATACGTGCTCTATGTGTGTTTTTTTGTGTGTATATCGATTTATCTGTTTATATGTATGTATGAATGTATGGATGTATATATGTATGTGTCTAAGTATGTATGTATGTATGTATGTATGTATGTATGTATATTATGTATATATATGTATATATATGTATATGTATATATATATATATATGTATATATATATATATGTATATATATATATATATATATATATATATATATATATATATATATATATATATATATATATATGAACAGACAGATAGCTAATAAGAGCGAAGGCCAAAACAAAATATTCCTTAATTAAACCTTATTGAATCAAGACAAGAGTTTTCTAACAAAGTATTTGACTCGATATTTTCCGTTGCCGAAATCCGTCACGATATTAAATTTTTCGAATCCAATATGGCCACTGGAGGAGAATTTGATTTCCTTTCTTGGTATTTGATTCTCCTTATTTGTCTTTTCGTTTCTCTGTAAGATATTTTGATTATCTTTTGTTGTTATGATTGTTTTGATAATGGTTATGTCATTGGTAATGAAACTAACGATGATGATGATGATGATAATGGTCATAATGATAATGATGATAAGGATGATAAAGAGAGAGAGAGAGAGAGAGAGAGAGAGAGAGAGAGAGAGAGAGAGAAGGAGAGAGAGAGAGAGAGAGAGAGAAAGAGAGAGACAGCAAGAGTGAAGATCTGAACCAAAACAAATAAACACAACCACCCAAAATAAACAGAAAAAAAACACCTACAACCTTTCCACCTCTTTTCCCTCATTTGATAAACCTCTTTTTTTCTTTTTTCTTTTTCATTTTTCCCGCGCGCCAACGGTTCGCGCCCCCGACAAAAGCCGCCATCTTGCCTAACCTTGTTCCGGCTCGTGTTATCATTACAGTTCACCTCACACCCGAAATCCCGTCTTTTGCGGGGGGTGGGGTGGGGGTGGGGGTTGAAGGGGGGGATGGGGGTGGCGTTGGTGGAGGGAGATGATTATAAAAACGAGAAAATTTTAATATCAATGTATGGTGATGGCGATGATGATGATGGTGATGGTTATACTGATGATGGATATAATGATGATACAATAAAGATAGAATAATGATGATGAATGCAATAATAATAATATTGATAATGATAATATTGAAAACTATAACTGTAACAATGATAGTGGGAATAACAACAATGATAATAATGATAACAATGACAATAATAATCACAACAGTAACAACAATGACAATAACCAGCATAACAACAATGATAACCATAGTCATCATGACGACCACAACATAAAATTAAGAGGGTGAGGGAAAAAATACAATTCAACTAATTAAAACGCAGGAAGAGAATTGTTGAGTCCTACATCTAATCACTTTGTGCTTGCTCTCTCTGTCGACACCGAAATTCATGTCTGCCAGTGCTAGGCTGTTTACTCTATTCGTTTTATGTAAAATATGAGAGAAGCAATCAAGTGTGAGTATTGATAAAGTGAAGGAAAGATAAAGAACACGAGAAAAAATAAAATAAAAGGTATCCTACATCTAATCACTTTATGCTTGCTCTCTCTATTTCTATCGAATTTCCTTTCTATCAGTTCTACGCCATTCATTCAATTCATGATATATAAAACAGAAAACAGAAACCAGTTACGATAAAGTTAAGGAAGCCAAAAAATACGTAGAAGATGGAGACAGAGAGAGAAAGAAAAGGAATACTTTTAAAAAGACATCCTACATTCAGTCACTTTGTGCCTGCTCTCTCTATCTCCACCAACTTTCATCTTTGATGATTCTTCACATTTCACTCGATTCATGATTTATAGAACAAATAAACAATTTATATAACGAAAACAGTGACTAAAAATACGAGAAAGAGAGATATTGAAAATATTTGAAAGGCATCTACATTTCATTACTTTTTGCTTACTCTCTTTATTTTCATCGAGTTATCTTTCCAGCTCAGTCGATTCTGATAAAGTGAAGTAAGAACAAGGAATACGAAAAAGACTAAGAGAAAAAAAGGGTAAAAAAATGTTGAAAAGGCATCCTATATTTAATTACTTTGTGCTTACTCTCTCTATCTCCACCGAATTTCCTTTCTGCCAATTCTACGCCGTTCGCTCC
>BOPN01001943.1:77500-80000 GCA_017312705.2 Penaeus japonicus
TCCCTACAACAGAGAGAGAGAGAGAGAGAGAGAGAGAGATAGAGAGAAAGAGAAAGATAAATGGAACGAGAAAAAGAAAGAGAAACAAATAAAGAGTACGACAAAGAAAAATAGAGAAAGAGAAAAAAAAGAGAAAGAGAAACAGAGAAAAACAGAGAGAAAGACAAAGTAAAAAACAGAGACAAAGAAAGAAAAACAAAGAAAAACAAAGACAGAGAAAGAGGAAAACAAAGACAAAGAAAGAAAAACAAAACCAAAGAAACAAAGAGAAAGAGAAAGAGAAAGAGAGAAAGAGAGACCCAGAGACAGAGAGACAGACAGATAAAGATTACGGACTGATTAAATGGATTGGGAAAGGCCAGAATATGGTGGGATTCCATTTCCATGATTGGCTCGCTCGTCCCTCACTTCCTCGGATCAGATGTATGGGAGGGAAAGGGCAAAGAGGGAGGGAGGGAGGGAGGGGTGGGTGGGATTGGTGGAAGGAAGGGTGGGAGGGTGGGTGGGTGGGAGGAATGGGTGGGATGGGTGGGAGGTGGAAGGAGGGGTGGGTGAGTGGATGGATGGATGGAGGGGGAGAGGAAGTGAGGGAGTAAGGGAGTGAGAGGGATGCATGGATGGGTGGGTTGGTGTGTGGATAGTTGGATGGATGGATGGATGGATGGATGGATGGATGGAGGGAGTGAGGGAGTGAGGGAGGGGGGTAGGGAAGGATGGATGGATGGATGGATGGATGGATGGAGGGAGGGAGGTAGGGATGGAAAGAGAGAGGGAAAGTGGGAGGGAGGGAGGGAGGGATGCATGGATGGAGGGATGGATGTATGTATGGAAGGAAGGAAGGAAGGATGGATGGATGGATGGATTGATGGAGGGAGGTAGGGATGGAAGGAGAGAGGGAAAGAGGGAGGGAGGGAGGGAGGGATGCATGGATGGGTGGGTTGGTGTGTGGATGGATGGATGGAGGGAGGGAAAGAAGGAAGGAAGGAGGGAGTGAGGGAGGGAGGGAGGGATGGGTGGGTGGGTAGTTGGATGGATGGATGGATATGAGAAAAGAGAGAGAGAAAGAGAGAGAGAGAGAGAGAGAGAGAGAGAGAGAGAGATAAATAGAGAGAGAGAGAGAGAGAAAGAGAGAGAGAGAGAGAGAGAGAGAGAGAGAGAGAAAGAGAGAGAGAGAGAGAGAGAGAAAACGATAGAAGAATAAAAAGAAGAAGAGAAAGAAGAAGAAGAAAAAGAAGACGAGGAATATTGATAATAATAACAATGAGAACAAAGAAGAAGAGAAAAAAGGGGGAAAAGAGAAAAAGGAGAAAAAAAAAGAGAAAAAAGCTAAGAACTGAAACAAAAAGGAAGCATAGTTCACTTTAGTCGTTGACTTGTTCAAGAACATTCACGAGGAACAAACTCGAAAACCATTATGAATTAGATAAACAAAAAGCTTTACATTAATTAAAAAAACACCTGAAAATAATTGTTGTGGAGAAAAAAGAAATGACGATATATATGTATATATGCATTCAATTTATGGTCAAAATTTTTAACACATTTCTCCAAAATAACAAAGAGAAAAATTATATACATTCACAGGATAAAAACGCTTAAAAATCACTCACAAAATCGTTCTCCGGATTCAAAATCAGCGAATGCCCTTGAATCCATCAATCCACGAACGCCACCGAAAAAAACGTAAACAAAAAACAAAGCCACGTGACAAAAATAACGAAAACAATAACAATCCCACGCGGTAAAAAGAACGTAAACAATAACAAAGCCATGCCATCTACGAGGAGACAACAACAACAACAACAAAAATAAAAACACATTGTTAGATCCAGAAACAAAATCTACCACTACGAGAGAGAGAAAAAAAAAGAAAAGAAAAGAAAACACAAACCAACCCACCCAGCCTCCCCGAAGCATAAACAACAACAACACTTAAAACCCCCAAACTTAAACCCCCAAAATACAAAAAAAAAAAAAAGAAAAGAAAAGAAAAGAGAAAAACACACAAAAAAATACGAGAAGAGAGAGCGTACATAAGCTCGTTCACCTCAACCCGTTGGAGTTAGTGGACACCTTACCATATTTACTTCTGAGATCGAGTCGAATGAAGCAATGGTGATGTCCATGCCGATGTAACACGCTTCTCCTGCAACGAGAGGAAAATGGGGAACGTTTGAGTAAATTGAGAATATGGAGGATAGGAAAAAAAGAAAAAATAGAAGGTAAGGAGGAAGAATAAGGAGAAAGGGAAAGATACGAAGGTGGAGGGGATTAAGAAAGAAGAAATAGGAGAAGGAGGAAGAAGCAAGGGAGGGGGTAGATACAAAGGAAGGTGGAGGGGAAGGAGAAAGGAGAAAGACAAGAAAGAGGAAGAAGTAGGTGAGGGGAAAAAATACGATACGAAGGTGGAGGGGATGGAGAAAGGAGAAAGATGAGAAGGAAGAAGAAGTAGTAGAGGGGAAAGATACGAAGGAAGGTGGAGGGGATGGAGAAAGGAGAA
>BOPN01001943.1:90000-92500 GCA_017312705.2 Penaeus japonicus
AAAAAAAAGAACTAGAAAACTAGTCAGAAAAAAAATACGAAATAAGAATAAACAAATTAAAACCTACCCATAAAGTCACACGTATACATTTTTTTTTTCTCGCAAAAACAATATCCTCTTCTTCATCTCCCACTTCTGAACCTCTTCTTTCTCTCCTTTTCCCTCCTACTCTTCATCTCCTCCCTCTCAAACACATAACATAACAGTTTCTCTGTGGCACTCCGATGCTTTTCAAGAGCTAATCTTAAATACCGTTTTCACTCACTGTGTGTTTGGGTACAGGTTTTGTGTTTATAAAAGGATAGCTATTTCTAAATGTTTCGATAGCAGGAGTATGAGGGGGAGAGAACAGGGGGAGAGGGAAATGGAGAGAGAGAGAGAGAGAGAGAGAGAGAAAGAGAGATAGAGAGAGAAAGAGAGATAGAGAGAGAGAGACAAAGAGAGAGAGACAGAAAGAGATAGAGATAGAGAAAGAGAGAGAGAGAGAGGGAGGAAAGACGAAGAAAGAGACGAAGAGAAAGGAGAGAGAGGTAGGGAGAAACAAAGACAGAAGAAAGAGAGAAGCATACAAAGAAAGAATAGAAAGAGAGAAACAGAGACAGAGAGGTAAAGAGGAAAAGAAAGAGAGAGAGAAGAGAAAGAGAGACAGAGAGAGATAAGAGAAAGAGAGAAAGAGACAGAAAAAAGAGAAAGAGAGAAAGAAAGACAGAGAGAGAAGATAAAGAGAAAGAGAGACAAAGAGAGAAGAGAAAGAGAGAAAGAGAGAGAAGAGAAAGAGAGACAGAGAGAGAAGAGAAAAATAGAAAAATAGACAGAGAGAGAATAGAAAGAGAGACAGAAAGACAGAGAGAGAAGAGAAAGAGAGAAAGAGAGACAGAGAGAAAATAGAAAGAGAGAAAAATAGATAGAGAGAGAAGAGAAAGCGAGAAAGAGAGACAGAGAAAGAAGAGAAAGAGAGACAGAGAGAGAAAAGATCATTGCATAACACAATCAAATAACCAACTTATTGATGTTTTTCTTTTCAATATTTTTAGTGAGCCATATTGTTGGGAGACGCAAAAGCATTTTGCTGTGTCATGTATTTTCTTTCGATCAATTATGTCAAGGTTCCCTGTTCCCTCTCTCCTTCCCCCCCCCCTCCCCCACTCCTCCTTTCCTTCTCCCATTTCTCTTCACTCCTCCCTATGCATACATACATTTTTTGTGGTTTATTTATTTATTTTTCGTTCATACTATCTATGTTTTCGTTCCATTTTTTGTTCATACTATCTATGTCTGTCATATCTTTTCATCATTATTTCAACTGTCAGATTCCATGTTTTTTTTTGCTTTTGACTATCATTTATTTCTACCTTCTTCATTTCCGACTTCATTTCATTATCCCTCCTCCTCGTTTTTTCTCTCGCATACTTGTCTACATCAAAGATGAAAAAATAAACAACAGAAGCACTTCTAGTAAAGGAATAAGAACTGAGGGCAGTCAAACGAAGGAGACATGGTAGCTTCTCAGTTTGACGTCAATTATTATCTTCTTTCACCTTCTCTTCCTTTTTTTTCTCTGTCAAGCTTCTCATATTCTTCTTCTTTCTTCTCTTCCTCATTGTCTTCCATATTCTCGTCTTAGGCCTTCTCCCCTTCCTTTCCCCTCTTCCCCGCTCCCCCTATTCTTCCTCTCTCTCCCCTTCCTTCACCTTATTCTCCTTTTCCTCCTCCTCCTCATCAGCTCCTTCCACCCTCCACCCCCTCCCCCTACCTCACATCCTCCACCTCATCATCGTACTTCACTCAGTCCTTACTTCTCTTCTCCCCCCCTCCCCCCATCCCTCCCTCCTCCTCCCCCTTTTCTCCCTTCCCACTCCTTCTCTATCTCCTTATCCTCCTCCTCCTCCGTCTCACCCTCCTTCTCATGAGCCTTCAAGGTCAAGACGTCGCTCTTACAACGCTTATTCTCCCTCTGACATCATCAGCCAAGTCTTTGTTGTCTCTCCTTCTCTCTCTCTCCCTTAAACTTCCATCTTTTCTTCTCTCTCTCGCTCATAATTCTTCTCCATTCTATTTCTCTTTTTCTCCTAATTTCATAATTTCATGTCCCTCTCCCTTGCATTCTTCCCCTTTCTTCCTCCTAATGTCTTCCTTTTCTTTTTCTTTCCTTCCAATTAAATCCTTTTTCTCCAATTCTAATTCTCATTCATCATCGTCTTCTTCTTACCCCTGTCCACATCTCCATCTTTAGCTTTATTTCGTGTCTCTCCCGTACCTTTTTTTTTTTTTTCTCCTCTCCTCCCCCCCCCCCCCTTTTTTTATCAGTCTCTCATCTCTATTCTCCCTTTCAGAAACTCTCCTCTCCTCTTCTCTGTCTCTTCATCTTCTGACCTTTTCTTCTGCTCTTCCCATCTCATTTCCCCTTACTCCGCCCTTTCCTACTCATCATCCTTGGCTCTCCCCCTTACCCTTCCCCACCCTCCCTGACCCCGTTCCTACGACGGTCGCCAAAATTGGA
>BOPN01001943.1:95000-100000 GCA_017312705.2 Penaeus japonicus
GAGGGAGGATGGGAGGGGGAGGGAGGGAAGGGGGGGGGGAGGGAGGGAGGGAAAGTATGGAGGGAGGGAAGGAGGGAGGATGGGAGGGGGAGGGAGGGAGGAAGGTATGGGAGGGAAGGTGGGAGAGAGGGGGGAGGGAGGGAGGGAGGGAGGGAGGGAGGGAAGGAGGAAGGAAAGGAAGAAGGCAGACAGGGAGGGAGGGAGAACAAGGAGGGAGAGAGAGAGAGAGAGAAAGCAAGAGAGATATTATTGATAATGGCGATAATAAATAATAATAATAATAATAATTAACAACAACATCAATAACAATGATAATCACCACCATCATCAAAAAGACGAAAAAAAAAAGAAAGATGAAAACACCCACAAGAGCTGCAACATGTCTTAACACGTTTCTTGTTTTCTCAATAAGTCTTGGGCGTGAGATCTGTTTACGTGCATCACAAACACGACCCTGTTTCGAAGCATCTCAAGTGTGTATGGTATTTACTTGACATTCAGGAGAGGGAGGAGGAGGAGGAGGATAGGAGAGGAAGAGGAGGAGGAGGAGGAAGAGGAGGAGAAGGAGGAAGAGGGAGGAGAAGAGGAGGAGGAGGAGGAGGAGGAAGTGGAGGAGGAGGAGGAGGAGGAGGAGGAGGAGGAGGAGGAGGAGGAGGAGGAGGAGGAGGAGGAGGAGGAGGAAGAGGAGGAGAAGGAGGAAGAGGAGGAGAAGGAGGAAAAGGAGGAGGAGGAGGAGGAGAAGAGGAAATGGACGAGGGAGAGGAATAGGATAGTGATGAGAGAAATAGGTGAGGAGGAGGATGAGGACGATGGTGGAGGAGGAGGAGGAGGATGGTGGAAGGAAAGAGTAGGAGGATGGAGAGGAGGAGGAGGATGGTAGTAGGAAAAGATGAGGAGGAATAGGAGGATGAGGGGAAGATAGAAAGAGAGAGAGAAGAAAGAAAAAGAGACTGTGTGAGAGAGAAAGATAAAGAGAAAAAGAAAGAGTAAGAGAGAGAGAGAGAGAGAGAGAGAAAAAAAGAGAGAGAGAAAGAGAGAGAGATAGACAGAGAGAGAGAGAGAAAAGCAACATTCCAGACACGCCAAAGGAAACAAAGTCACTCTCATCTGCTGTCACATTTCTCTCTCGAGTGCCGTCTGTCAAATTATGACGTCATTATTGTTCGCGTTCTTGACACGAAAGTTATTGCGGGCGAACTTTTGGACCTGTTTGCATATGGCCTTTGCGATCGTCATTTGTTTTTGAAAGAAGGGATTTCGTATCATTTGTTGATCTTATAGCTTTGCTCTATTTCATCTGTTTATTCATCTGTGTGCATTTAATTCTTGGTGTTTATTTATTCCTTTATTCATCTATGCATTGTATCTATCATTTACTTCTTTGATTATTCATTCTACAATATACAATTCTTGTTCAAGTTTCGTTTCCCAAATATCTGTCTCAATTTTTAGATTTTCTTTTTAATATCTTTCTCTTCTCTATTTGTTTACATCTTCCTTCTTAAATTCTCTCTCTTTTTCTCACCATTTTTCTTCTGGTATTCACTCTCTCTCTTTCTCTTTCTTTTCTCTCTCTCTCTCTCTCTTCCCCTCTTCCTTCCTCCCCATTCCCCACCATCCTCCTCAAGTCTTCTTCCTTTCTTTCCATCCTCTCTCTCTTTCTCCCCTTTCACCTTCTTCTTCTTCTTCTTCTCTCTCTCTCTTCCACTCCCCCTCCACCTTTTTGCAATAACCCCCCCCCCCATCGCCCCACTTCCCCGCTGCCCAAATTCCTTCGATAAACACTCGCTCTTGTACAGTATAACTTTATAACGAAATTTCCCAAGCCAATAACGCTGGATCAATTACGTGAGTAATAGAGTTTGAACCGGTGGGACGATGGGGGTTGGGGGTTGGGGGAAGAGGGAAAGGGGATAGAGGTGTGGTGCAATAGGTCTGGGGGATGTGGATAAGGGGTAGGGGTAGTTTGGGGGGAGAGGGGGGTGGGGAGGGGGTGGAGGGTATGGGGAATGTGGGGTGGGTATTGTGTGTGTGTGTGTGTGTGGTATAGGTCATTGGGGTTGAGGTGGGGGTATAGGCTAGATGCAAGGGGGGTAGAGGGAGGGGGGTAGAGGGAGGGGGGCTGAGGGGTGTGGGGAGGGAGGGAGGAAGGGTAGGGGGGGCTGAGGTGTGTGTGTGGGGGGGGGGTTGTGTGGTCTGGGGTTGGGTCTGAGGGGGGGGTATATAGGCTAAGGTTCGGGGTATAGTGGGGTTGTGTGTGTGTGTGTATGTGTGTGTGTGTGTGTGTAGGGGATCAGATGGGAGTGGAGGCTGGGATGTGTGGGCGAGGGGGGATGGAGGTGGAGAGGGAGAGAGAAGGGGAGAAGGGTGGAAGTGGGAGAAAAAGAAGGAAGAAGGGGGGAGGAAGATTAGAGGAAGAGACGAAGATAAGAAGACAACAATAGAGAAAGACGAGGAAGAAGAAGAGCAGGAGTGAAAGGAGGAGGAATTGGAAGAGGAGGAAGAGATGAAAAAAGAGAGAATATCCAGAGGAAGAAGAAAAACTGGAACAGATAAAGAAGGAAAGGATAGAAGGCAGAAAAAGAGAGAAAGAAAATAAAAAAGTACGAAAGGAAATAAGTAGGAGGAGGAAGAAGAGGGGGAAGGAAGAGAGGAGAGTAGGAGGAAGAAGAGGGGAAATAAGAAGAGGACGATTAGGAAGAAGAAGTGGAAGTGCAAGAAGACAAGAAGAAGGGGACGAAGGAGGAGGATGGAATTCTTTACTTGCTTGTGAGGAAGAAAATGAGGGAGAAAGAGGGAGGAGGTGGAAGAGGGAGAAGGAGGAGGAGTAAGAGGAGGAGGAGGAGGAGGGGAGGAGGAGGAGGAGGAGGCAAATGAAAAAAAAGGAAGAAACAATTTACTAATTTAGGAGGAGGAAGAGAAGGAGAAAAATGAGGAAGACGTAAAGGAGTAGAAAGAGAGCAAAAGGAGGAAGACAAAAAGGGGAGGGAGAGAAGGAGGGAAAGGAGGAAGACGAAAAGGAGGGAGAAGAGAAGGAGGAAATGAGGAAGATGAAAAGGAGCAGGAAGATCAAGTCATTAGGAGGAAGGAAGAAGTAATTTAATAGTTTAGGATGCTTGTTGCTTTGTATCATTATTGTTCGTTTTTTTTCTTTACTTTTCGGATGGTTAAAATAGAGAGTTAATTATTCATAACAACTCTTTTTTATTATTTTAAATTTATTTTTTCGTTATTTTTTCTTTACAATATTTCTTTTAAAAATATCAGTATCAGTCTATCTGAATTTCAAAACTGTTGAATGGCTTTTATGTTTCCATTTTTCTTATCAAAATGATTATTAGCCTCATCACCTTTACCATCACCCTTATTATCACCATCATCATCATTATTTTCATCATTATTATCATAATGGTCATCATTTTTGTTTATATTATACTTACTAATTAAATAATCAAAACGATTTCAAATAGATAATTTTCTTTTTCTTTTCCGTCTCACACTTTATTTTCAATAATCATGGCACAGTATCATAATACAGTGTACACAATGGAAGGGAAAGTGAATCTAAACATAGACAGAATCTCTCAGCCTATAACGTATACATTTTGTCTTAAGAGGCTTATCACCACATTAATTTCCGCACTTTGGCAACACAGACCGACGCACGTCATGTAAAGGCCGTGATTGGCTCGTGATGGAGTATCGCGATTATCGTTGGCTGGAAATGAGTGAGGTTACCAAATATGTTTTATTCTACCTATTTACTCATGAATATGTATCTCGGTACGTATTAACTTATCTTTAATTCATATCAATTCACGTACGAACTGCAACGATAGGCCTATGCGCAATTCACTCACAGCCTATGCGCCTTTTACATCACTTGTTTACAAACACCCCTCCCAAAAATAGGACACACCTTGATCTGTAAAGGCAAAGAGGTATTACTGGAACGCGATGTTGTGCACACTACATCATATTGCACTAACCATATTCTGCAGTTTACACAAGATGAATAAACTGTATATCAGGGAAGGAAGAGATTCATGTTGCTTACACTACCCACAGGGCTAAACAGTGACGAATGCCCCTCTTTTTCTACTCTCTCTCTCTCTCTCCTTAGTCTTGAATGATATATATATATATATATATATATATATATATATATATATATATATATATATATATATATATATATATGGATATATCTACTATGAAGAAGAGGAAGAGTGAAAAAGAGAAAGAAAGAGAGAGAGGAAGAGAGAAAGAGGAAAAGAAAGAGAAGAGGAAAGAGAGGAAAAGTGAAAGAAAAAGAGAGAGAGAGAGAGAGAGAGAGAGAGAGAGAGAGACAGACAGATAGAGAGAGAGAGAGAGAGAGAGAAATCAATATTTAAGGATGTTAGCGACTCTCTGTTTATGCATATAAAGCACACATGCCTCATGCACATACATAAACCCATACGCACACACACACACACACAGCTGATTGAAGAGGTTGCTTAACGATCCCCTATTCACAACATAAAGACATCTTTTCAAGACTTTACAAATTACACAGTATAAGTAATCACAGAGAGAGAGAGAGAGAGAGAGAGAGAGAGAGAGAGAGAGAAACTACAAGTAACCTGATTCAAAATGCCACAATTACCTAAGTCTACCACAAATCATTATATCATTTGGTATCATTATCCATGCTTTTATAATAATAATAGTAATGATTATCATTATCATTATTATTATTATCGTTATCATTATTATTTTCACTACTATCAATATCATTTTCATTATTGTTATCATTATTGTTATTATCTTTTTCCTTATCGTTATTAGCATTATTACAATTAATATTTGCTATTATTATCAATATTATTGTCATTATTATTATCAGAATTGCCATTATTATCATCATCATTATCATTATAATGGTAATTGTTATTAGCATTATCCTATTTCATTACGTTAACCTTATCATCTTTTTCCCGTATTTTTCTGTCCCTTAT
>BOPN01001943.1:107500-117323 GCA_017312705.2 Penaeus japonicus
AAACACTCCAAATACACACAAGCTCACACAAATGTATACATATCCCCTTCCCCTTCCATTTCTTCTACTCATCCCCTTCTTTTTCCCCTTTCTTCTCTTCCCCTTCCCTTCCCTTTCACCACCTTTTCCCCCCTTGGCGAAAATCCTTCAAAAAGAAGAGATTTTATGGTTATCCTTAAGGTATTTTTGTCCATCAATCACCCGGGGATTCCCTTTGGGTTATGTCCTCCACCCTTTCCTCTCTCTTTATTTTTGACTTTGACTTCCTCTCTGTCTCTCTGTTTCTTTTCTTTTCATCTGTCTCTGTCTTTTTGTCTATGTCGGTCTCTCTCTCAGACTCTTTGTCTCTCTGTTTCTGCCTTTGTCTGCCAGTCTGTCTGTCTGTCTCTCTGTCTCTTTGCTTTGTCTATTCCTGTTATCTCTATTTCCCTATTCCTTTTTCTACCCACTTACCAACCTTCTTACTTGCCTACTTACCTACTTTCCTATCATTCTACCTACCTTTTAGTCCACCTTCCTCCCTATTCATCTACCTATTCATCTACTCCTTCGTTCTGTTACTCACTGGCGACCTTTTAACATCCGAAACCTTCCTACCAGTTATTCTACCTATCTATCTACCTAGCTACCATGCTATTTACCTTCCATACTACCTACCGGCTTACTTATTTTCATATCTGTTTTTCTTTATCCATATACTTTTATAACCTTTCATCAGTACTGTATATACTATAATATTTCTTTCTTTCACAATGAAGCTTTTAAAATCCGATTTAAATTTGTACATACCGAAATGGTGGTTTTAAACCGTAGATTTTAGCTAACCATTTCCATACCTGAAAATAAAAATAAAAATTAATAGATAGAATAAAATCTGCCAATATAAATTTGTGATGAAAATATTAGTAATTGACATAATCGGGGTAATAATGATGGTAATAAAAATAATATCAACTGTCGCATGGAGATTGCAAAAATATTGAAAAAATATGGTGTAAAATCAAAGCTCAACCCAAGATTCCTCATGGATCACATGATGCGCAAACCCACATAAAGGGATCATATGTCGAATGCTAATAAAAGAAACTTTATCCACCATTCCCTCACTCATCTCTCCCTATCCTTCCCTCTTCTTCCTCCACCTCATTTTCTTTCCCCTTCCCCTTCTCTGTCCTTCACTTCCCTTCATTCTTATCCTTCCCTCTTCCTTACTCTTTCCCTCTTCCTCTTTCCCCATTCTCCTCCTCCTCGTTAACCTTCCTATACTTCCCATTCCCCTTCCCTTCTTCAACCCTGCTTTTCTCCCTTTCTACCCCCTCCCCTCTCCCTCTCCCTCTACCTCTCCCCCTCCCTCTCCCCCTTCCTCCTCTGCCAGGGTTGGTGACCTGACGAGCAGTGCCTTATTCCTGCTCTCCGAGTCTCCGGCTGCCTCTGGATATGGCCGTCATGTCTTGACATCCAATCTATTTTGACTTCCTCTCTCACTTCGAGGAATTTATTCATTTGCTTTTACATGCGATATAAACATACGCGCATACATGCATATAAACACAAACATATAAGCAGAGACATACATACATACACACACACACACACACACACACACACACACACACACACACACACACACATATATATATATATATATATATATATATATATATATATATATATATATATATATATATGTATATATGTATACACATACACACACATACATACATACATAAGAGAGAGAGAGAGAGAGAGAGAGAGAGAGAAAGAGAGAAAGAAAGAGAGAGATAAAGAGAGAAAGAGAGAGAAAGAGAGGACAGACAGGAAAAGGAGAGAGAGGAAGAGAACGAGAGAGAGAGAGAGAAATGAAACCAGATCAACCACAAGACAGAATTAATGAAAGAGAAGGAAGATCCGACATAAATGCAATCTTGAACATAAACGGCATAAGTAATGATAATTATGATGATTATTCACCAATGCAGGTAGTTAAATGATGCCCACCCTAACTGTATACTCATATTTCTAGAATAATTATTGAAATATTATTTACGTCGATAAACAAATGGGAGAGAATGCGGGTACAAACAATGTCTGAACACGTTACATCCAATGAACACCAGCAATTTAAAAACCTTCATACCAATAAATGTTCTCACTAACACCTCGAAACTCATGGTAATTACTATGACTATTTTACAACGTATTTCCTCTGTGATTTAGAAAAAACAAACAGACACACAACAGCGGGAATTAAAAGCGAACAGCAGATACTACGCCGCCATCTTTTTTTTTTTTTTTTTTTTTTTTGTGAGAATGCGTAATGTCAACATTTACTAGATAAATGGGCATATAATCTTTATAAGTAGTCTGATAAATTTCTAAAGTTAGCAGCAAAATAAAACAGCAAACCTAAGAACCTGACACTAGGGTAACAAAAACAAAAAAGGACAACTTTAAAAGTAGAGAACAGAATCTCCACCACACTGGAAATTTTCGTCAAGAATTTTTGTAAAATTCTGATACGATCGTCAAAGATTCTTCCAACTCTCCCCTCCGGCTCTTTCTCCTTCTCTTCCAACGCCTCCTCATTCGTCTTCTTCTTCTCCTCCTCTTTCTTCTTCTCATCCTCTTTTAACACCTCTTCCTCCTCTTCTCCCCGCTCCTCCCTCTTCTTCTTTTTCCTCTCTTCCCTTTTTTTCTCCTCGTCCTCCTCCTCCTCCTACTCCCTTCCTCCCTCTCCTCTTTCAACTTCTCCTTCCCTTTTACCACTTCTCCTCTTCCTCCTCCTCCTCCCCCTCCCCCTCCTTTTCCCTCTTGGGACCTCATGACCTTTGACCTGTTTGACCTATCTTTACGCTACAGTTGCAGGTGACACGAGGAAAATGGAGGCGAGAAGGGTCGAGGAGGAGGGAGAAGGAGGGAGGGAGTAGGAAGGATGGAGGAGGAGGGAGAAGGGTCGAGAAGGGTCGAGAAGGAGGGAGAAGGAGGGAGAAGGAGGGAGGGAGGGGAAAGGAGGGAGAAGGAGGGAGGAGGAGGGAGAAGGAGGGAGGGAGGGGAAGGGAGGGAAGAGGGAGGAGGAGGGAAAAGGAGGGAGAAGGAGGGAGGAGGGAGGGAGAAGGAGGGAGGGAGAAGGAGGGAGGAGGAAAGAGGAGGGAGAAGGAGGGAGAAGGAGGGAGAGAGTAGGAGGGAGGAGGAGGGAAAAGGAGGGAGGGAGAAGGAGGGAGGAGGAGGGAGAAGGAGGGAGGGAGAAGGAGGGAGGAAAGAGGAGGGAGAAGGAGGGAGAAGGAGGGAGAAGGAGGGAGAAGGAGGGAGAAGGAGGGAGAAGGAGGGAGAAGGAGGGAGAAGGAGGGAGAAGGAGGGAGAAGGAGGGAGAAGGAGGGAGAAGGAGGGAGAAGGAGGGAGAAGGAGGGAGAAGGAGGGAGAAGGAGGGAGAAGGAGGGAGAAGGAGGGAGAAGGAGGGAGAAGGAGGGAGAAGGAGGGAGAAGGAGGGAGAAGGAGGGAGAAGGAGGGAGAAGGAGGGAGAAGGAGGGAGAAGGAGGGAGAAGGAGGGAGAAGGAGGGAGAAGGAGGGAGAAGGAGGGAGAAGGAGGGAGAAGGAGGGAGAAGGAGGGAGAAGGAGGGAGAAGGAGGGAGAAGGAGGGAGAAGGAGGGAGAAGGAGGGAGAAGGAGGGAGAAGGAGGGAGAAGGAGGGAGAAGGAGGGAGAAGGAGGGAGAAGGAGGGAGAAGGAGGGAGAAGGAGGGAGAAGGAGGGAGAAGGAGGGAGAAGGAGGGAGAAGGAGGGAGAAGGAGGGAGAAGGAGGGAGAAGGAGGGAGAAGGAGGGAGAAGGAGGGAGAAGGAGGGAGAAGGAGGGAGAAGGAGGGAGAAGGAGGGAGAAGGAGGGAGAAGGAGGGAGAAGGAGGGAGAAGGAGGGAGAAGGAGGGAGAAGGAGGGAGAAGGAGGGAGAAGGAGGGAGAAGGAGGGAGAAGGAGGGAGAAGGAGGGAGAAGGAGGGAGAAGGAGGGAGAAGGAGGGAGAAGGAGGGAGAAGGAGGGAGAAGGAGGGAGAAGGAGGGAGAAGGAGGGAGAAGGAGGGAGAAGGAGGGAGAAGGAGGGAGAAGGAGGGAGAAGGAGGGAGAAGGAGGGAGAAGGAGGGAGAAGGAGGGAGAAGGAGGGAGAAGGAGGGAGAAGGAGGGAGAAGGAGGGAGAAGGAGGGAGAAGGAGGGAGAAGGAGGGAGAAGGAGGGAGAAGGAGGGAGAAGGAGGGAGAAGGAGGGAGAAGGAGGGAGAAGGAGGGAGAAGGAGGGAGAAGGAGGGAGAAGGAGGGAGAAGGAGGGAGAAGGAGGGAGAAGGAGGGAGAAGGAGGGAGAAGGAGGGAGAAGGAGGGAGAAGGAGGGAGAAGGAGGGAGAAGGAGGGAGAAGGAGGGAGAAGGAGGGAGAAGGAGGGAGAAGGAGGGAGAAGGAGGGAGAAGGAGGGAGAAGGAGGGAGAAGGAGGGAGAAGGACTATTATCATTGTTGTTAAAGATATATATATATATATATATAATATATATATATATATATATATATATATATATATAGAGAGAGAGAGAGAGAGAGAGAGAGAGAGAGAGAGAGACAGATAGATAGGTAGAGAGAGAGAAAAAAAAGTAACAGTAGAAAAATAAGTAACCGAGACGAGAGAAAAAAAAGGAAGAAATGAAAAATACGATTTTAAAGAATGAGTTTAAAAATGGTGAATCGATTTTCCAGAAAGTTTCGACGTTTGAAATAATGATGGTTTTCGGTGTGTTAATAATCCCACAGAACTAGAATTTCGAATCAAAGAAGTTCTCAAAATCTATGTAATGCAAAATTCATTTCATTTCATCCGTTTACTGTAACTTCCCTTCTGAAAGATACTTTTATAACGCACACATTTAAAACACAAAATAAAACAACTAAACATGAATAAAACACATGCATAATGTGGGCTTTAATTCACAAACGTTATTTTAAAAGACACTGATACACACATACACATATACAAACACACCCTCTATCTCTCTCTCTCTCATGTCTATCCATCTATCTATTCCCCCACCTTCTCTCTCTCTTTCTATTTATCTATCTGTCTCCCCCACCCCTCTCTGCCTTCCTCTCTTCCTCCCCCCATTCTCTCTCTCCCTTTCACTCTCTGTCTCTCACATACATAGAAGACTTCTACCTGTTTCTCCGCTTTGAGTTAATATCACAAAATCTCATATACATTAACGATGTAGCAAAAGGAAAAGTCTTTGATATTATAAACCTTAGTATAGAATATAGTGTTTATAGTGCATGGATCTTATAGAATATAATATGACATATGATATAGCACATAAATAGTCCATAGCATTGTACCTATCATAGTATATAACATTGTTTGCAATACAATATCATACATTATATTTTACATCATAGTGAATAACTGGTACATAATACAGAAAAATGAAACCTAAAACAGCGTAGCATATATCATATAGTATAGAATATCATATAGATCATATACAATACAAAACATATTACAGACCAATGAAGTGAATCTCCAGTGAATCTCCTACATAATAAATGAGGAAGCAATGTCTATAAGTCTAAACATTATTCACTATTCATGATAATTGGCGCTGGATTAATGGCTGAACCTTCCATGAGAATCAAATAGGAAGAAGGGGGTTCGAAAAGCTTTTTTTTATTATGCTGTATTTTTTTATTTGCGCTTTTCTTCTGACTTTTCTTTGTGTTTGGTTAGTTGTGTTTGTGTGTGTGTGTGTGTGTGTGAATTTAGGTTCGTTTTTCATCTCTCTGTTTTTATCTTTGGGTCGGTTTGTCTGTCTGTTTGTCTGTCTCTCTGTCTGTCTGTCTGTCTCTCTCTCTCTTTCTTTCTTTCTCTTTCTCTCTCTCTCTCTATGTGTGTGTGTAAATTCATATCTCTCTCTCTCTCTCTCTCTCTCTCTCTCTCTCTGTCTCTCTCTCTCTCTCTCTCTCTCTCCCCTTTCTCTCTCTCTCTCTCTCTCTCTCTCTCTCTCTCTCTCTCTCTCTCTATATATATATATATATATATATATAAATATATTTTATACACAACCTCAATATACGCATACCCGCCCAGACACACCAGTATGGCCGCACAAACACAGATCATAACCACCATGTAAAGCCCGCGGGGTTATTTTAATCAACGAGACTTTGAACTCTGTCCCGCGCTCTCTATTTTCCTGACTGAGTGCACTGTGCCATATTTACCAGGCTGTTCAATTTCTCTTTGAATTCTCTCTTAGTTTGTATTTCTTTTCTTCTGTCTGTTTTGACTGTTTTATCCGTCTGTCTGCTGTCTTAATCTGTCTGCCTGTCTGTTAGTCTGTCTGCCGGTCTTTCTGTCTGTCTGTCTGCTGTCTCTCATTCTATCTTTCTCTTTTATCTGTTTGTCTGTCTCTGCCTCTATTTATCTGTCATATTTGTTTGCCTATCTCTCGCTCTCTCTCTCTCTCACTCTCTCTCTCTCTCACTCACTCTCTCTCTCTCTCCCCCCTTCCCTCCCTCCTCTCCTTCTCTCATTCAATTATTTATCTGTTCAATATCATTCCTCGTTTTTATTATAATTTTTTTTATTCGGGGTAACCTGCGGTATTGTGTTGGGGGGGGGGGGGGCTTTGGAAAATGAAGTTTTGGATAAATATAAAATAAAATGGAAGAGAAAAAGGTAAGAGGAGAAATCAGAAGGCCTACATGGACGTTTATTATTATCATTGTTATTATAATTATCACTCTTATCATTATCATTATTATTATTATTGCGATCAATATTATCCTCATTATTATAATTATTATTTAACATCATCATCATCATTATCATTATTACTATCATCAAGCTCATTATCATCATATTCATCATTTTTAATTTTCTAAATATTCCCATACCATTCCATTATGAATTAATTACATATTTTTCAGTTATCCTCAATTTCAAATTATCAATTTAACTGATCTCTCTTGTAACAACATTCTGATTATCTATTCATTTCATGCTTTAAACATATTGAATAAAGAATAATCAGATACTTAAAAGCTACATTTCAACGAAAATTGTTAAAGATACATTTAAAAAAACAAACAAAAATGCAGACAAAATTCGATTTGTTGATATTGATTGGAAAAACAAACAAAGATGTACAGAGAGGAGAAATGTACAAGTTACAGATGGCAAAATCGACATAAATATTTTCTTTTTCTCTCCCTCCTTCTTTCATTAGACTGCTCTTTTAGCTCTTCTCTCTCTCTCTCCCTTTCTTTTTTCTTTCTCTCTTTCTTTCTTTTCTCCTATCATACAGACACACACACACACACACACACACAAACACACAAACACACATACACACACACAAACACACACACACACACAAACACACTCACACACACACACACACAAACACACACACAAACAAACACACACACACGCACACACACACACACACACACACACTCACACACACACACAAACACACACACACACACACACACACACACACAAACACACACACACACACATACACACACACACACACACACACACACACAAACACACCCACACACACACACACACACACACACACACACACACACACACACAAATGCATACACAGAATTCGTATCAGCAAATCCGCTCTGAAAGTTGGTTCACACTGTCGCTTGTCAGATTTCCTCAGAGGGGAAATGCGGAGAGGAGGGGAGGAGGAGGGAGGAGGAGGGGGAGAGGGGAAGAGGTGGTGAGGGGAGATAGATGGGGAGAGGGTGCTGAGGGGAGAGGGGAGATGGTGAGGGGAAGAGGTGGTGAGGGGAAAGGTGAGGAGAGAGGGAGGAGGAGGGGAGATGGTGAGGGGAGAAGGGTGGGTGAGGAGAGAAGGGGAAGGAGATGGTGAGGGGAGAGATGGGGGTAGGTGCTGAGGGGCGAGGAAGGGCACAGGTGGTGAGGGGAAAGGTGAGGAGAGAGAGAGGGGGAGGGGAGATGGTGAAGGGAAAGGGGGAAGGGAGGAGGTGTTGGGGAGAAAGGTGATGACGGGAGAGAGGGGGGGGGGATGGTGGTGAAGGGAGAGGAAGGGGCTTTAGTCAGTTCTAGGCCTTTATAATCTTAATCGTCGTTTTATCCTATTTGTTATTATTATTATTTCTTTACTTCCTAGATATCTTGTGTATATGAAACTGCAGAAGATGTATATGTGGATACTTTTACATAAACAAATTCAGACATGAGAGAGAGAGAGAGAGAGAGAAAGAGAGAGAGAGAAAGAGAGAGAGAGAAAGCGAGAGAGAAAGAAAGATAGATAGATAGAGAGAGAGAAGAGAGAGAGAAAAGAGAGAGAGAGAAGAGAAGAGAGAGAGAGAAAAAGAGAGAAAGAGATAGATAAATAGATAGATAGAGAGAGAGAGAGAGAAAGAGATAGAGAGAGAAATAGAGAGTCAGAGATAGATAGAAAGATAGATATATAGAGACAGATCAATAGTTACATAGATAAATAGATAGATAGAGAGAGAGAGAGAGAGAGAGCAGGGGATGGAGAGGAGGGGGAGTGGGGGGAGGGAGGGAAGGGGAGGCATACATTAGCGCGACCTTTCGACACCTCGAGACCACCTCGTGTCGCGCCAACACGATGCAATACCGCTGAGAGATGGAATAAATCTTAAAAACATGTACCAGGTTTTAATGGCTTGCGGTTTGTTTATTTGCTTGGCGATTTTGTCCCCGTCATTTCCTGGTTTGTCATGTTTTATTTTTATTATCATTATCATCTTTATTATCATTATTGTTATTAGTATTATCATTATCATCATCATTATTTTTATAATAATTATTATTATCTTAATCAGCATTCTTAGCATTATTGGCATTATCATCATTATCTTTATTATCATTTTTAGCATTATTGGCATTATCATCATTATCTTTATTATCATCATTATTTTCATTAACATTTTTACTCTTATTAGCATTGTTTTCATTATTAATATCATTATCACATTTCTCCCATCCCCTTTCCCCTTTTTTCCATTCACATTCTACTATGAATAGATTTTAACATTAAGCATTCAACCTTCATCCAACATTGAATATTCATAATTCAATCAACTTAAAGTCATGATTTTTTAGAAATATATTATACTATGTTTTCGTAAATACTTATTTTTGATTTATATATTTTGCTTAATAAAACATTTTAACTCAGGACCTCTCCCTCCCTACACCCTCTCCCCTCCCCTCCCCCCCATTTCTAATCCCCAAGCAACCACTCTCCTCCCTCCCTCCTCCCCCTTCCCCCATCCTTCCCCTCAGCATTCCCCTCCTCCCTTGCCTTCTTCCTCATCCTCTTCTCTCTCCTCCCTCCTCCCTCTTCCTCCTCTCCCTCCTCCCTTGCCTTCTTCCTCATCCTCTTCTCTCTCCTCCCTCCTCCCTCTTCCTCCTCTCCCTCCTCCGTTGCCCTCTTCCTCCTCCTCCTCTCCTTCCTCCGTTGCCCTCTTCCTCCTCCTCCTCTCCTTCCTCCGTTGCCCTCTTCCTCCTCCTTTACCCTCTTTCTCCTCCTCAGCCTTCCCTTCCATCTTAGTCCTCTTCCTCTTCCTTCCCCCTCTTGCTCCTCCTTTTCTTCCTCAGCCATCCCCTCCTCCCCTCTCTGCCTAGTCCACCTCCTCCTCCTAATCTAACCCCTTCCTCTTCCAACTCCCCCCCTTCCCCCATCTACCTCCTTCTGTCTCCCTCCTCCTCCTCTTTCTCCCTCCATCTCATTCCCTCCTTCCTTCCCTCTCTTTCACCTCCTCCCCTCCCAATTTACCTTCCCTCCTCCC